>JASDQU010171693.1:6560-20554 GCA_032191745.1 Picea mariana
TTTTCCATTGGTGTGGTAATCTGCACATACCCCTTGATAATTTTTTTGTAGTACATTGTATGTCCAAGTGTGGCTCTTGCACTAACTTTGGTGGTGGTAAGTTCACAATTATAGAAATATTAGCAGGGTCAACCAATAAACCCTATCTGCATACCACATGTGCTAAAAGTATCCCAAAAGGTGCACTGAAAATACATTTCTTGATGTTCAATGAGATCTAACATTGCCTACACTTGTCCAACATTGTAGTATTCCGAATATAAAATAATATGCATAATAGAAATATTTTGGCTAGAGATGGCAAGACAAAATGATATAACTAGAACAATACCATAATAATACCATAATAACACCAGAAAGAGCACCTTGATTAATGATAGAAATGTTCACTTGCCTCTTTGAGGGGCCAAACTCTAGTAGAGTGGATCTCTATTACAATAATATCCAAGAAAAAAATTCTCATACCATCTACTCCTTTTTATACTAAATATATCTATCCAAAAGAACAATCTAGAGCAAGATCCTTCTAGAAGCAGAAGATTCTATGCTACTTCAAAAGAAGTCATGAGAGAATTGGAGGTGGATTTTTTCCATATACTACTTCAAAAGGAGTCATGCAGGTAGTTTTATGGTAAGAAGTGTTGTACCACCATTCAACTAGTGATAACCATTGATCCCACTGATTTTTCCTTTCCGATGAAAAACACCTGAAATATGTTTCCAAACACTTGTTGACAACTTCAATTTTACCATCAGTCTAGGGATGATAAGTTGTGCTGAGATGCAAATGGGTTCCTTGTAGCCTAAAATTTTCCTGCCAAAACTTGTTGGTGAAAGTGGGGTCTCGATCAGAAACAATAGAATGATGCATTCCATGAATCTTGAAGACTTTATCCATGAAACTTTGATCCATAGTGGATGTGGTAAAAGGGTCTTGAAGAGCACACAAATGATCATACTTGGAAAGACAATAAATGACCACCATGATGACGTATTTATTTCCTAATTTAGGTATGCCCACAATAAAATACATAGATATATCCCTCCAAAGAGAAGGTGGAATTATAAGTGGTTGTAGTGTGCTAGAATATTTGACTGTTTCACCCTTGTTGCATTGACAAACACACATTCTGCCACAAAATTGTGAATGTCATGTTTCATAACATCCCAGGAGAAGAATGTTTGACACAGTCATAGGTTTTAGTAAGCCCTAAGTGCCCAACTGTGGGTGTAGCATGAAGCTCATAAAGTACCATGGATTTAAGTTGTGACTGTTTACTTAAAAAAAAATTCCTTTGTAGCAAAGCTCATCAATGTGCCAAGAGTGCCCTAGGCAAACTGGAGAATTAGCTTGCAATTGTTGGATCATATGCGAAATTTGAGGGTCTTGTAGCCATTCATAGAAAACAACTTGGAGACAATATGGTACAATGAAGGAGAGGGAAAAAAGGGACCCATCATCTTCATATTTTCTTGAAAGTGCATCAACAACCACATTTTCTTTTCCTTTCTTGTAAATGATCTCATAATTATATCCAAAAATCTTAGTCACCCATTTTTGTTTCTCCATGGAGGAAGGGCGTTGTTCTATAAAATAATTGGGGCTTCGATGATCTGTCTTAATTTGGAAGAATTTCCCTAATAGATAAGGGTGCCAAATATCCACTGCATGCATAATAGAAACCATTTACTTTTCATATATTAATTGGCCCAAATGTCTTTATGACAACTTTTTGCTGGTAAAGGCCAAAGGCCGACCATCTTGCATAAGGAATTCTCTAATTCCTCTCCCTGAAGCATCACACTCCAGGAAAAAGGTCTTTGTGAAATCAGGAAGGGCCAGGAATGGAGTGGTGGACATGGATTCATTCAAGGTATGAAAGGCCTGATCAACAATGAGATTCCAAGTGAAATAATTCTTTTTAAGGAGAGAAGTGGGAGGTGTTGCAATCTTGCCATAATTATTAACAAACTTGCGATAATATCATGTTAAACCAAGAAATCCACCCAATATTTTGAGAGTCATTGGGCGAGGCAAGGCCAATCCTTCATAGTTTCAATATTTTTAGGATCCACCCTAACACCTTCCTTGCCAACAATATGACCCAAGTACTTGAATTTTGAAGCGTGAAAAGAACATTTAGATTGTTTGAGAACAATTTGGTGCTGAGAGAGTAGATGTAGAACTCAATCCACATGAGCAATATGGGTTGTCCAGGTTTTACTATAGATGAGGATATAATCAAAGAAAACTAAGACAAAATGACAGAGAAAATGATGGAAGGCATGATTCACGAGGCTTTTGAAAGTGGAGGGAGCAATACACAAGCCAAAGGGCATTACCAAAAAATCCTAGTGGCCCTCATGAGTTAGAAATGCAGTATTAGGAGTGTATTCCTTGTTCATATGTATTTGGTGGTAGCCATAATGAAGATCAAGTTTAGTAAAGAACTGGGAACCACTCAATTCATCCTAGAGGTCATCAATGACAGGAATGAGAAATTTTTATTTGATGGTGATTTTGTTGAGGGAATGGAAGTCAAGGAACATGTGTTAAGAGAATTATTTATTAAGGACAATGACCATTGGAGAGGAGTAGTAGCTCATACTAGGACAGATAACACCTGCAGTGAGCAATTCTTGAACAATTTTCTTAATTTCATTTTTTTGGGAAAAGGGATGACGATAGGGACGAACATTAGGTTGAATGATGTCGAGGACAAGGGGAATGGAATGATCATGAACACCATGGGAAGGAGGAAGTCACTGGGGAGTGGAGAAAACAACTTGATGTTTGGAGAGGATGGATTGGAGGTCATGCAACACATAGGGTGTCTCAGTGGTGTGAATGGTATGGAGTTCTGCAATAATTCCAAATGACCTTTTTTAGGATATTTTCCATGAGATGGGAAATGATGATCTCTAGGAAACTGATGGTGATTCCTTGGAACTTATATTGTTGGCCCTCTTGGTTCAATTGCATGGTTAATTCCTTAAAATCCATGAGAATGGGACCCAAAGTCCTTATCCATTCTACACCCTACATAATGTTAGAACTGCCCATGTCGATAGAAAACATATGATATTTCATGTGGTATTGACCAATTTGGAGATGCACATTTTCAAAATTACCCCCACATTTCATGGATCCGCCATTGGCAATCATGATTTGAAAATTATTGACGACACAAATATAGCAATTAGTTTCTTGGGAAATGCAACAATGAATAAAATTATGGGTGCTTCCACTGTCAACAAGGATGATGACCTTCCTATGATTAATGTAACCAATTATATTGAGGGTTTGGGGAGAACATAACTCAATGAGAGCATTCATGGAAATGATCGGTTCAACTTTAGGAGGGTTGGAGGGTGGGGTCATGTCAGTGGGTTCAGGTGACTCGGCCACAAGGTGGGCCTCAACATAATATTCTGAAACATCCTCATAAATGGCCACAAAAAAATTTTGTTCCTTGCACTTGTGACCAGGAAAATATTTGTCACCAAAATTATAACAAAGGCCTTTGAGTTTTCGTTCAACCATTTCTTCCCTGGTCAATTTTTGGATCTTTAGTGGAGTGGGAGTGACTGGTTTAGGGTGAGGACTAAAGGAGGGTTTTTGGGTTTGAGAAGAGACAATCTGTTGTGCTTCCTTATATGTATTAGTATCTTCCACCCAACTATGAGGTTCAGCAATGAGAACATGGGCATGAATATCATCCTTAAGGACACTAATAAAACATTCTCGGAAAAAATCATCAGACATGCCCTTTGTATGGAAATCCAATTGCTCAAAAGAGGTTATAAAGTATACCACTTGCCATATTGTTTCAACTTTTTCAAACAACGTAAATGGTTGGTGTCAGTGTCAAAGCATTCATAAATCTCTACCAGAAATTGTGTCCAAGCCACATACCCTTGCCAGGCATTTTTACTTCATTTCCACCATTACCAACGCCTTGATCTATATGGAGTACACCATAACAGAGTTTGGCCAACTCATTTGTAATGCCATACAAAGAGAAATAATGTTCTACTTGAGTTACCCAACCAGTGGGATCTGAGCCATCAAATTTGTTCACATCCACACCTGGAAGGTGTAGGTCACGCTAAAAGTGATGGGGCCAAAAAGTCGGGGAATTAGAGGAAGTTTCACCTTCGGAGTGAAAAGGTGGGTCAGAGGAGGGAAGATATGTAGGGATATTCAGCTTGGTGCAGATTGTGCTAGTGAAGGATGTAATATGGGTAGCAAGGTCATATTTGATGGTTTCCATTTTGGTGTCTATGGAGGAATGCATGTTTTTATTGATGGTGGAAAATTTGGCACTAATTTGTCTCACTTCTTGTTGGGTCTCTACGAAATTAGAGGATAAGGAATTGAATCGAGCTTCCAAATCTTCGCTACTGGTGTGGACCATGATGAAAACGAAAAGGGACATGTGGGACCACATAGAAAATGGGTTATAGGTGAAGTGTTTCATGATGATTAGGGTGACAAGGGGAATCCAATGGGGTAAGGCCCAAATAAGGGTGTTGGAAGGGGGTCAGTTCCACAGAAAAAAAAATTGATGAAAAATGATAGGTATGACTGTGATAAGGGAAAAGAGAGGAATATAATGGGATAGGGCTCAAATATTGGTTCCAAAAAGATCCAGGATTTTTTTATTTCTGTGGAGTTATACTTCAATCTAAAGAATACTGCAGTGTTAAAATTCCCAAATTCTTAACAAGAAGAAATTTGTAGTAATTTCACAACCCGAATGTAGGAGGCACAATTGTGCGACAATAGATCTTGCTTTTTTTGTATTTGTTTCCGTCCCAAGGGTTAGGGTATGCAGGGTGTCTATAGACAATGGTTTTCCCTATTCTATAACTCTCTGAGATACGTGTGGGGTCCAACAGTGGTACTCGACCCAATATTTGAGGGCACCAACTAAGGAGGCTAGATCATTCCCTTATCCATACTTATCGACTACCTAGGTACTAGAGAGTATCGTCCCAAGTTTTTTTCTTGGTGGAACTATAGAAGTCAGGCGACCGATCAGTTTATCTATAGAGGGCTTTAGGAGATCTAGGCCAATCCATGTACATGTGTTGTCTTATGTGCTACAACTTGAAGGGGTTACAATAGTGGAAAACAAATGTGAGATTAAGTACCACTTGTATTTCCTGCGTGTATGACTCCTCGACCATGGGTTTATGCACGTAACGAAATATCTTCATAGATTTAAGATGTTGAAATACGTTTCTACCCTGAAAAAAACTAACCCACAATTTTCTTTGAAGGAAAGTTCTCTGATACCACTTGTAGTATTCCAGTTATAAAATAATATGCAAAACATAAATATTTTAGCTAGAAATGGAAGAGAACAATTATATAACAAGAACTACCAGAATAATACCAGAATAACACCAGAAATAACACCTTGATTAATGATAGAAATGTTAACTTGCCTCTTCGAGGGGGAAACCTCTAGCAGAGCAGAGCTCTATTATGGTAATATCCAAAACAAAGCTTCTCATACCCTCTACTCCTATTTATACTAAATATGTCTATCCAAAAGAACAATCTAGATGAAGATCCTTCTAGAAGTAGAAGCTTCTATTATGTCTTCTTACATTTGACTTATTATTTCTTATTGATAGGACTTATTAATATTGGCCTTTATTACATGGAAATATATTATTATACCTACATGAGGGGTTAGGGAGGTTAGGTCCCTAACAAACATTAGTCTTAATACTTCTTCATGATCTTTCAATAGACTAAAAACAATTCAGTCATCCAAATATACTTCTAAAAACTTATGTATGAAATCATTAAAATCAGATACTACAACCCTTGAAACAATTGTTTGTTCATTATTTAGTCCAACAAGAATAATTGTATACTGATAGGATCCCCATTCTGTAGAATATTTAGTCTTATTCCTATCCTCTGGAGCTATTTTAATCTGATGATAACTTGAGAATCCATCTGTGAATGAATATGATCCCTGGCTTCCCACATTCTCTAAAACCTCATCTGTAAAGGGGGTAGGGAAAGGATCATGTAATGAATCATCATTCAATTTCCTTAGATATACACAAATTATTATTCCCCCTTGTTTCTTTTCTTGGAACACCATGGGGCTGATCCATTCAAATTCTTCCACTGGCTCTATGATACCAGCTTCTAACATTATATCCAGTTCTTCTTTCACTTTTTTCCTATAAACTAGATTGAACCTATAAGGTATATGTCTAACTGGTCTAACATCTGGTTTTAGGGGTATATTCATCTCTCCCATATCACTTTTTATTCCTTTAATCTCTGTAAAGGTTGCTAGAAACAAGTCATTGTATTGGTGCAATAATTGTTTTATCCTCTCTAGTGTCTACTCATCCCAATTGTTTCCAATTCTTGACATTTTAGGGTTTTCTTTTGTCCTAATGTTGACTTTATTGACCTTAATTGGTGCAAAAAATGCCTATGATTCCAATGAGGGACCTTCCACCTCTCTTTCTCCTTCAATATTTGTTATCTAGATGTTTTGAGGATCTTCTTCTTCTTGTGTTTCCTCTATGACATGGTAATAAGAGAGTAATTCCTTGACCATATTTATGTTATGTTGTTGATATTATATTATAATTTCCACCTTAGGTTCCTCAAAATATATCATTCCTTGTATCAGCTTCAAGGTTGAATCGATCATAAGGTTCTCATGCTAAAATGAGAAAGTTATCAAAAAAGTATGTTGTAACACTTTCCATTATGTAGTGCCTCTGCACAATTCCTGTTCTATGTACCAGTTCCTTGGTATCCCTTATAATTTATGAATAAAGTAATGAGGATATTCTTCTGATCATGTTAGTCTCCACTATGTTATGCATTTATCTATGTGCTCAACCGATCTTCTTCACCCATCATATTTCTGCAATATATTGTTCCCTTGTAATGCACGAAATCTAATATGTAGTAACCTTTTACACTGATACTAGTCTTGGATCCCTTCCTTATGTGCACCCCACCATCGTGCAAGTGTTTCCTTTAGTTCAATATCTAGGGATAACAACCTCTAGTTTTTCGAGACTTATTCTTCATAGTTTGTTAAAAATTCTTCTAGGTCATTTAAACCATGAAAAGTGGGAGGTTCCTTACCTCTGTACTGACCCATCTTAATGCACACTCTATTCTTGCACACCTCCCTATGGAAACTTCATGTAGCCTCTACTACCATGTTTCTAGACCTATATCTGAGTATGAGGAACTTGACGTAATGCTTCTCCAGCTGAGTACCCCATCTGCAGTTCAGTTGACATAATATTCTTCTCACGTGGTAGTCCTATATAGCTGATTTATTTCTTCCAAGTCCAAACATGTTGCCTCTAAATATATTTCTCCTTCTGAGGGGTCCAATGGTGCAATTAATCTATACTCAGCTAATTCAAAGGTAAGTTTTCGTGATTTCGGGTTGATCACAGCCTGGTTATCAAATTCCCAGTCTAGTCCTAGTAAAGCTGGGTAGGGTGTTGTGCCATCTACTATTTCTATAACTTCGAAATCTTCTACAGTGCGCACTCCATCGAAGTCTACCGTCACACTTTTTAGTATTCCAATTGGTAATACTCTATGTTGATTTTCCAATTTCAAATGGACAGGAGAATACCCTAATGTGGGTTCCCCCATACACTACTACGTATTCTTAGGTAAGACATTCACTTCAGAGCCTAAGTCAAGTATGACATCCCCCATATTGAAATACCTAATGTTTTTATTTAACCTAAATTCCCTACTTGTTATTCATCTCATATGAAGATGATTTACTGTATTCTATTCTAAATTCCCTTCTACTTTTGTGTTGCATCTCTCTAAAAAGTTTTGTAATACCTTAATGGATGATGGATCATTCAATATCTTTACACATGACTGCAAAAACGTCTTTAGATTACTTACTTGCTCTGAAGGTTGTTCTTTGCTGGTGTGATCCATTGAAGGTGGAATATCGTACATTGGTTGATCATTCTTTTGTTGTGTGGTTTATGTAGATGTAATGTTGTCCTTTAGAATATGTTGTTTGGCCTCCTTAAATGTCTTATTTTCTTTCTATGCATCAAAATTATTCTGTCACACAATGTTATTTTTTACCCACTAGTGTTGATATGGATCTTGTTTCACTACATCAACTCCCGTCTTGATTGTTCTAGTTCCCTTTTTCCTTTTAATTTTCCCAATAATGTCATACAGTCTTTTGTCTCATGGTCTATTGCATGAAAATACATACATGTCATAGGTGGAAGTGGATATTCTCTTGCATAGTTTTTTGGTTGTTAAAAATTATCGCATACTACTGGCCCTCTACCCCATCCAAATCCTCCTCTTCCCCGTCCTCCACCTCTGAATCCACCTCTATCTCTGTGTGATGCATTATGCTGGGGTATCTAGTTATACTACAAGTTATTATACTGCGACTGCACATTGTTGTCCTGTGGTTGTGTATTATCGAATTGTGGTTGTACATTATTAAATTGCAGTGTGGATTTCCCTGTCATCATCTCTGCTTGCACCCTATAGGTGTCTGAAGTTCTCTCTCTCATTATTTCCATCATTCTATAGTCCTTGTCATTGTGACCCACTGATTTAAAAAAATTACAGTAAGAATGTTTTGGCTCTGTATTATACTTCTGCATCATTGGACAATGATATGGATCATGCCATGTGTATTGCAAATTTCACACCATGGTCCTCTTGTAGGAAAGGGGTTTGGCACCCCTATTGCCAAGTATTATGGAAATGTTGAACATTCATTCTTATGGTGTCCTTTTTTCCTGCATAAATTGCACCAAATAGCTTCTCTCTTCCCCTTCCCCTTATTTTGGTTCAACTGAAATGTCAATTTCTTCAAATCCTGTTTTAGCTCTTCTATCATTGGAGATTTTTGTTGATACTATTTTTCTTCTAACTGTAGGGTTGCTTGCAGAGCCTCTCCTTGAGTTTGGAACTTTTTTTGTCTCAAAGATTACTTCAAGTGTGTTAATAGTGAGTTCACAAATAAATTCCTATGTTGCATGTCATTAATAGAGTAATTAAACTTACCTTTTCAAAGTTTAAACCTTTGATCAATCTCCCAAACAGACTCACCTGGTTTTTTCCCAATATCAATCATTTCATTCATATACTGGTCTTGTGAACTTGGATTCTTAAATTAATTTACCAACAACATTTTTATCTCTACGATAGTCTTTGACACTCCTTGTTGAATTTTTACATCAAGGCTAATGTATCAGTATAGCCTGCAGTCTCTAAATGTTATAGCCAATTGCACCACTTTTGTATCCTCATCTGTGATCTGATTTACCTCCTATATATTTTCACATATGAATAAATTCTTCTCATGGTCCTCGGATGCCTCACCATGAAACTATAGTAATATGATAGTGCGATCTACTCCCACAATTTTGAAACTTATTGAACTACTGGTTACATGCGGTGGAGATAGTTGATCGCTACTTATTGAACTTGTACCTCCAGTTGATTTTCCACTATTGGTCCCCTGACCTGTTTCACATATTCTACTAAAAATGGGTTGTCTAAAATCTTGTGTTCCTTTAGGTGTATTAGTCACACATGGGGTTGTAGGTTCCACACTAACTGTGATCTAGAATGGAGTTATGCCTTCTATTCTTGACCCTATACCTCTTTTTTTCCTTCCGTATGTTTCATGTAGGATTTCCTCAACCTGGTCCACATCCCAGAGATCCTCTACTTCTTATTTATCACTCACCAAGCCCTCCCTCTCGGATTCAACCCTATTTTTTTTATTCATCTTATACTGGTAAGTTCTATCACTACACGTGAATTTATTATTGACTTATTGAAATTGTATGATTTCTACATGATGCCACTGTAGTTGTATTATTTGATTCATAGGATGGTTTTCCTTCAACCTTAGTGACCACTCCTATAATAGATTCATAAATTCATAGAAAAATACTTCATGCAATTCTCTAAACACATATCTCTTGAGATATTTGTGCGGTGTATATATAGGGTTTCTATTTTCATTCTGGGAAAAATCAAGTTCCTTTGTCCTTAACATCTTTCAATCTCTGCCATCATTAGATTCCATGTCCTGTACTATCCCTTCTACTTTTCCATTCTCTATGTTATTCTTCAAAAGATCCCTTCCACTCTAACTTGTGCAGTTCCAACCAACAACAAAACCATTTTTTGGACGTTTGGGCTGACCCAGCTTCTGATCTCAAAGGTTTCGAACAAAACCTTCAAACTATCAGCCCTCCTAGTAAACCAGAAGGAAACATTGCACACATAGTGTACACTGTAATCTCACCTAAGATAGCTTATAGGGGATTGAAAGAATCAGATGTCTGCAATAAGGGAAGGGATTGGGAATGTGAAGTTTGCCTTTTTCTTATGCATCATATTTATTACTCATCCATCTAGATATATTATTCATTCATCAAGCAAACCATTCATACATGCTGTAATAATATAAGCTAAAAATCCATTCTTTAACTGATAAATAGAAGAACAATAAAATAACTATTCACACACATTAACACAACATGGTTACCGTGGTTCACCCCCTCATGGGGATACATCCACAAATATTTGGCTCTTCTCCTCTTTTATTCATCAATATTAAAATAAAACACTATGCAAATTACATTCTCCATGATTACAACCAAAAACTATGACAAGTTCAATCCATGAGGTGGACTAGACCACACTAGGCTCCACAGCCTACAACCTAACCCTAAAAAACCAACCTCCTTAACCATTTTCTTCTACTCTCTAGCTCACTAACCAACTTCTACTAGACCTCCTAGGCCTTTATTTATACTACTCTATTGTCTCATAGCCATTAMAATCATATAAAAAACCCTAACCCTAACATTTCTAGTCTTGTCCACATGTGTGTCGCGTTTCTTTTCCTTAGTCTTCAACATGCTTCTTTTACTCCATATTCGACATATTGTTTTTCCTCCATCTATGGCACATGCTCCAAAATTGGATTTTCTCCCCTAAATAGGCCTGCACCAACAAATGATACAACTTATGAGACTTATCGTGTGGAATTACAAGAGATAAGTATCATATTAGAAAATTTTTTGCAAAAACAATAGAAGATCATAGAAAATGAGGAATCTAAGAAAGCAGATATTACCTTAACTCAACCACAAACACCTCCTTACCCTAAGATATTACAAGAAAAGAAAACGTATATATTTGAGGAAAAATAACTTTTAGGAGAGCTTAATAATTTTTCATAAATATACCTCTCTTACAATATCTTAAATATGTGCCCATTTTTAACAAGTATATCAAGGAAGAATGCACTAGAAGGCTAGGGATAAAAAAGAAAGATGCTCCTACCATAAATTTCATAGGAAAATTCGTTGACCTTGTGCTTAGGAAGTTGATTATACCTAAATACTTGCATCGATGGAGTCCCTTAGTAAATGTGCATATTGATAACACCCTAGTAAAAAATAATCTTATTGAGCTAGGAGATGCAGTCAATGTTATGACTAAGTATACTATGCTAAGACTCAACCTTCATATATTTTTGAGAGATACACCAATTGTTCTACTGCTAGCAGACAGATCTATAGTCAAACATGAAGGCATGTTGGAAGATATGGTAATCTCCATTGATTCTTGGGAGTATCCTACTAACTTCCTTGTCCTTCAACCCAAGTCTCAATGCAATGGATATCCTCTCATTTTGGGAAGTCCTTGGATGGCCATAATATATGCATACATTAGCTATAGATCAGGAAATCTGAGCATCATTGATTTCCTTTGCCAAAATAAAATAGTTCTTTATCCTCCTTCCCAACCTTTGATAACAAAATATATTCCTATGTGAGTGGAAGAGTAAGAGGACTTGAAAAAGACAAATTTCTACCCCATCTACAAAATCCACACTTCCTTGGTTGACAGTACAATTGATGAGGACACTTTCCTTGAAAATCTTATGCAAAATCAATATCCAGAAGATGTGAAAATAGAAGGGATAAATGATGATAACATATCTGAAATTTCTATAGATAATGACACTAAATTGTGGACAAATTTATTTACTATTCAGATAGATATCCAACTTTCAAAATCATATAGATTATCCCTACAAAAACACTCAAAATCATAAATAAACTCACCAATTAGCAAGAACGAAATCTATTAGATGTGTTGAAAAGAAACATTGAAGCTTTTTCATGAGATTATAAAGACATGAAAGTAATCCATCCTTGTATTTGTATTCACCATATTTACATCAAGGAGGACTGCAAACCTATTAGGAAACCTCAAATAAGGATGAACCCTGCAATGAAAGACATAGTTAAATAAGAACTCCAAAATTTTCTTTATGTCAGATTCATATATCCTATTTTAGATAGTGAATGGGTCTCTCTCTATCTATTGTCCCAAATAAGAATGGGAAGTGGAGGATATGTGTGGATTATTGGGAGTTGAACAAGGATACCAAAAAGTACCATTTCCCCCTACCTTTTATTGACCAAGTATTGTATGTATTAGCCGAGAAGAAATACTTTTCCTTTATGTATGGTTTTAGTGGATACAACCATATTCTAATTAGTCCCGAGGATCCATACAAATCCACCTTCACTTTCCCCTGTGATGCAGGAGCATCGCCTTTACATCAAGCGAGCCAGTGCGGAGACAATCAGACAACTGGACGAGCACCAGCACAAATTTTGAAAATCACCTTGGAAGTTGTTGCACGATCCTAAATGAGCCATTAAGATGAGGTGCACTTGTGTAATGTAAATGGACCTTGATCCTTTAGCTCTCATCCTTAGTAGGTAGAAGGCATTTAAGATAGTTAATGTAAAGTACATAGAATTTAATTCTAGATTAGACTGTTTGAGAGCGCAAGAGGGAAACGGTATATAGACACCCTCATTGTGTATTGTAACATAGATGGGAAGATTATGAGCATTGCTGAGAAGAGAAAGAGCATGAAGAGAGCTCTGTAAGAACACCTATGTACATATATTTGGATTAATAAAAGAGATTGATTCAAATTCATGGTTTTTTGTTGTTCTTTGTGTATTGATGCTGAATGATATGCTCATAAATGTTTGCTTCCTATTATACATTTGCTTTATATGTTGTGTATATGATTTCATGTTTGAATTAAAGTCTGAGAGGAAGTAGGAATGAGTTTAAATTGTTTCTCTATCTGAGCCAGAGATTCCTGCAAGGAGTGCAGTCGAAGTGTCCGCAAGGAGTGCGTTGAAAGAGGGTTCAGATAGGGTTGCTTTTGTTCTCATTCTCTCAAAGGTGCAGTTGGGCACAAGAGCCATGCAAGGAGTGTGCAGGCTGAGTTAATTTCAGAGTTGTGAACCTAAGTAAGAGTTGAAGGACTAGAGCAGGTGTGCGCAGATTCGAAAGGAGTTCAACACTTGAAAGTGTCTGAAGGTTGCTACAAGGAGTGCGAGCAAGAGAGTTTTTGAGAGGACGCAGAGTTGGTAAAGCTCGGGAGGTATAGGACCTTCGAGTCATCACCAAGGGAAAGCATAGGAACTTTGTGCCGTGGAGTGTTCAAACAGGCATCGTAGGTTTGCGTGTAGGTGAATGAGTTCCATGGAGGGGAACACTTAGTTATTTCATAGATTTCGCCAAGGAAAGACGGATGGTTGGTATTCTCTGAGGAGAATTCGCGACATCCTAGGAGCCGTGAGATCTCACAAAGGTGCAAGGAAGTTATAGCCCAAGTGTGGAAAGGTTCGAAGCTCAGGAGGGTAGAACCGTAGATCCGAGCTACAAGGGTCGTCGGATTTTTACGTTAAATCATGCATCGGGGTTTTGTGGGTTGAAGTCCCATAATACTGCATCAGGAATCGCAATATCATGATACATGATATCCCAACAGCTAAAGGGAATAGTGTGGGCCACAGAGGAGTAGGCGAGTGGATAGGTGGCACTCCTTATTGGGGTCTCGCAGCGAGAAGTCCTGATACAT
>JASDQU010171694.1:8723-21136 GCA_032191745.1 Picea mariana
CATCAATTTGCAACTTGACTTGTTGGATTAGTTGAATTTACACCTTTACCCTTCTCTCTAGGGCCTCTAGTTCTTCACACAGATCAACAAAATCCACTATATCTATTGCTCTCTCCTCTGCTGTAGGTCCACATTCTACAGTCATGTCTTTCTCATCTTATTGGCTGAAAAATTTGAGCCATTCCTCTGAATGCTCTTCTCCTCCTGCTGTAGATCCCAATTCTACAGTTGCCTCATGTTCATCTCCTTGGATGAAATTTTTGAGCAATTCCATCGAATGATATTCTTTATCCATCTCTTGGGCACATTGAAATGTTTTCTCTTTCTCCTTTTTACCAATCTGATCAATTTGAACCTTCATTTTGTCTTCATCTCTTGTGGCACTAGCTAGCCACTCTGTTGCAGACTCCATTTATGCAATCTCACCTCTGATTTGATGCTCATCTTCCTCCGCTAATAGATTGACTTCTTTCATATCCTCTTCTATTGGTTCAACTCCAAATTCCCCCAGCTGCTCCCCAGAATGGTTTGCTCCTCCACCTGTTTCCCTTTGCATGAATGCATCCTGGAAGTCCTTTTATAGTTTTGGATTGTTCAACCAATCCTCCAACATCTTCAGCTCTTGCTTCCATTGAGTGAGAAATTCATCTGAATGCTTCTCTTTTTCTTTTGGGGAAGACATTAATGTATGCTCCTTCTCCTCTTCTTTGATAGTCCTTTCTAGCTGTCTTTCCTCTACCGCACCTACATCACAGACACAGTTAAATTTAAAATCATTTGGCCCCATGGCCTCTTTCTTGGATTCCTGTTGCACCACCTCCTCRTGTGTAACACTTGTACTAGCCTCTRCTAGACTATTTGGCARTAATATTWGAATTCCCCCAATGGTCAGAATGAATTTCTGACCCTTCTTCATCAACTCTCCTTGTTGATATGAACTCTCAGCTGAGTTCATGAGACTTTCAGATAGTCTCCTCTCTTCTCCTTTCCCACCTAGAAATATTGGATTTATCTTCTTCCCTCCTGGTAGTCTATGAGATCAATTGATCTAATCTCATTGCCCATCTGAACATCTAAGAATTTATATCTTCTCTCCTGACAGTTCATGAGATATCTAGATGATCCCATCTCCTCCTCATTATTGAGGTTCTTCCCAATTACTGGTTCACAGATATGAATCACTATCTCATATTCTGTGTCACTGAGGTTTTCAGTATGCCTCAACCACCTCCTTAACAACTGTCATTGTCCTCCGGCCAACAATATCTGAACTGGACATTTTACTTTCTTCTTCAAAGGCCATTCATATGTCCAGTGTACCTTTGCTTCCTGCTGCATCTTCAATGTCAGCTTCTCCATTTTTTCTCTGATATCCTTGAGCTCTTTGTCTATCTCATCTTTGTTTTTCTACTGGTGGTCCTTGTATTGACCACCCCTTTGACCTTCAATAGCCATTTTCACCCTCTACCTTCCCTCCTAGCAAGTCTGTGGATTACTCTACCATCGAGAACATCTCCAACTTCTCCCTGCAACCCAACTTGTTGTTCATTTGATGTTTCACACATGCAATCATCATTCATAGAGAATAAATACTTTGTCTTCTCCTTCACCTACTGTCTATAGGTGAACTTTAACTTTTTATACTACTTGATGTAGTCAGACTATCTCTTTCATCTCCTTTCCTCTTTTTCCCATTGTCTACAAGAAAAAATCATCTCTGATACCACTTGATGCATACCCCCCCTTCTCTCCTCGGGTCTGCTCGACCTCCCGGTCTAGGATCGTTCAAATCAAGGAGTTGGATTGACTCTTCAAGACTTTATTAGACCCCAATCAATCTACATAGGTCTCGTTTACTTCAAAGTGTAGGTTCTATCAAACTCGTGGGCCCTTTCTCTAGCGTTCTTCGAACTTTTTAATTTGTGGGCACTAGCTCCCTCTGCTAGGCCCCTTTCCTTTCATGTGACCTCGAGCTATGTCCTCACATAAGCACATGATTGCAGGGTGGCCTAGAGTGGTTTGAGACCAGACCGCTTTTCTCCCCACAATTCACTACCAGCCGCCACGTATCACTTTGGCAATACCATGGTTTCAATTGCAACCCGCTATAAGGTTTTTATAACCCAATCACCTTCTGTCCCCACAATCAAGCACTACTGTTGATCTTGTGACCTCGGTGGTGTCTCTTGATCAACGAATACAATCGATTTCGGCCCTTAGAGCTTCGATAATTTCAAAAATCTTCTCTCTTACTTCCTCTGAAGTGACTATCTTCTGAAGTGGAAGATATGATGACATCTGTCCTCAGCAAACAAACGACTTAGATGAACTCTGACTCTCTGGCCTTCAGGAGTTCTTGTTCAACACACTCCTTTTTCTCCCAGAGTGACTTTTCTATGAAATGACAGATCTTCTGCCACATGTCCTCCTCAATAAGGACTCTCGTCCACTTTGAGACTTCGGCCTTCAGGAATTTCAACTCCCCTATGCTCACTCTTTCCTAGAGTGCTTTCACCCAGAGTCCATGATTTGTTGACATGTACCTCCCACAGATCAACGACCACAATTTCCTTTAGCACTTCGGGCTTCAGGAGTTTCAACTCTCCACTTTCTCTTTCTCCCGGAGCACTTCCACCCGAAGTACACAATCTGTCAACACGTGTCCTTTCGGATTTGACGACCACGATCCACTTCGGCTATTCGGGCTTAGGGAGTTTCAAGCTCTCCTACACACTCGTTCCTCCTGGAGTGCTATCACCCAAAGTTGATGGATTTCTGCCACGTGTCCCTCTGGATTTGACGGTCCAGATATTCTCCACTCCCTCGACTTCCTTTCAGAGTGCTAGGCATTTGAACTTCATGATCTCTCACCACGTGTCCTTCGTAACAGACGGTTGCGATCTACTTCGGCCTTCGGGACTTCAGGAGTTTCCCTGAAGTCTTAGATCTGTTGACATGTACCCCCCCTGGAGACCAACGACCAGAATTTTCTTCGGCTCTTCGGCTATTCAACCATTTAGTCTACTCCTTGACTTCAAAACCTCCGAAGTGATCTTTCTTCGGAGTTATGGATATTACACCACCTATCAACCTTGACGATGGATGGTCCCTGTTCATTTCCGGACTTCGAGACTTCAACAAGTTCGCTCTCATGTGCACACAAAGGGTTAAGGCTCATGCACTTTACCTAGATCTGATGGATGTCGATCCCTCACGCTTAGATCCAATGGTTGGGATCTATTCTCCTCCTCGACACGCTCCTTCTGATGTCTAGACATAGATTGAACGATCCAAATCTCTTCCTGCAGCTGATCTAATGGTTGATTTCGCTCCTCCTCCTGATCTTCTTTGTTCTTCCAGACTTGGGAAATTTTTTAAGTGTTCAAAGGTTGTGGCCTTTGAATATTATCCTGTGAACCCGACTATCTTGGGTCTCGTCTTCGCTTTTCCTCTTGAGCTTTGACAATGGAATTTGACCTTGGCTCTGGCACACACTTACGCTCTGCGTGCAAACTTGCACTACTCTTCCCGAGCTTGTGAACTTGAAGTAAATTCACTTCTGCGTGCATTCCTTACACTGTCTCTCTTGAGATTTTTCTTACTCAAGTTCTAATGTTTTAGTACCTTTACTCCTCAAAGGGATTCTTGTGCCTTCTTGACAACTTTTTCTCAATGCACACTTGCAGAGCTTTACAGAGTGTTCAACAATTTTGTGAGTACCTTCCTATGATACTCTTCTCTTTGAACTCAACAAAGAGTTCTACTTGTGCACCCTTGCACCTGATCGATACCCACCTGGAAGAGCTCTACAGACTTCTCAGTGACTCTATCTCTCTATGCTTTCTCTACACAATTTCTCCTCTAATGTATTCAACAACCTTGAGGTTTCCCCTGAGTTGTTATCGCACTGGTGCACCCCCCTGGCATGTTCTTTTTTGACTCAACGAAGTTTAGATGCATACTCCTTGCACTGGCTACAAAACCTCCAATGTTCTATTGTGCACTCCTTGCACAACCTAAATAACCCATAATGATATTTCCAACTCAACAAAGATAAATAAATCTATCTTCCTACTGCAGATGAAACCTGTCACATACATCTACAACATACATTCATGAAACACATAAACACATAAACAACCATGTGCAGGAAAAACTATTGTCTTTTCATTAATATGAAATCTGATTACAATATGTCCAGGCTGGACTGCCATAGAGTCTCAAATCTCTCAAGCTCCTTCAAAGAACTATTCTATCTCCTATTTCCTCCTCTGAGTATTTCTAACTAACTTGCAACTACCTCCTATTCAGTAAAAATACTCCTTCATCAGCCTCATTTGGGAATACAATGCATCTACATATACAAGAAGGTTCCTAGGGTTCCCTCTGACTACCTCTATTCTCGAAAGACACTAACTACCCCTTAGTTCCATTCCATTAGATTCTAGGAGTGAAACTCCCAGATCACTCACGATCATTTTCTCCCAAGCGTTTTGGTCTTCTTCAATTTTCAATCAGTTAAAAAAAATATTTACAAGAAACTCCAACGTTTAAGATTCCAAAATGATTCAATGGCATGCTATGACACTGGTTTGTCTCTCCACATGTGCTTGCTGACGATGCTCCTTCATAATCTCCCCATGCTGACATTGATTGCAAATAATGTTTGAAGGTTTTGTGATTTTTGACATGTCTCTCACTGCTTGTTTAGTGTTGATTTTCACTAAATTATCAAAGTTCATATGGCTCATTCTTCTATTCCATAAATAGATTTCATATATTTATGCCATTTAAAATTTTTCTCCTTTGATTTCATCGAGAATATATACATTATCTGAGGTTCTATTTTCATTTTCCACTAATATTTCTGAGCTTGCCTTCCTTATCTCACAACCTTGAGAATGAAATGTGAGAGTGTGTACTTGATCACAAATTTGACTAACAATAAGAATATTACGTTTCAAATCTTCAACATACAATACATTCTCTATTTTAGTCTTTCCGTAATCAATACTAAGAGTACCTTTTCCATCTTTTCTTGTGGTATTATTATCTTCAAATGCTACAATACCTTCGTTTACTTCCTTCAAAGTGAGAAACTTGGTCTATTCCCTTGTCATGTGGCTTGAGCATCCAGTATCAATGTACCATTGTTTTCCTTTATTTTGGGCATGAATTACAATTTGTACAAGCATATATTTCTCCTTCTTCTACTCTTTTTGCTC
The DNA here is from genome assembly GCA_032191745.1 of Picea mariana. Lineage (NCBI taxonomy): Eukaryota > Viridiplantae > Streptophyta > Pinopsida > Pinales > Pinaceae > Picea > Picea mariana. The sequence goes on from JASDQU010171694.1 coordinate 13,949, forward strand.
TTGCTTATTTTTCCAAACTTTTGTGATTCTTTCTTTTGTTTGAAAAGGGTATCTTTTCCCCTATTTTGTCTAGGATATTCTACAATGCCACTTCTACAAAAATGTGCTATGTTCCCATAGTTGTGGCACTTATAACATAAAACATTGTAATCAAATAAAGAGGTAAATGAATTATAGTTTCTATTTCACCAAAGCAATTGCAAGAAAACGGATAACCAAAGAAAGAGTTTTGGTACTGAGTTGTGTGAGGCCACCTTGGTGGAAAAGATCTTTTGAATTCATCCTTGTTGTCCTTGTGAGGAAGGTCAAGTTTCTGCGGGACACCATTCTCTTTCTTCATGTTGCCTTCATTTTTGATGGAGCATTTGAGAACATCATCATAGATTTTAGGTTTTTCTTCATTCACCTTCTTTGATGGCTTTGTAGCCTTAGAGTTTGAATTTTATTTAGGAGTATTCTGATTCTTATCGTAGCCAAGACTAGTATTAATGAATGGTGACCTTTGGAAATTGTTGATATCATTTAAGGTTTCAACACTCTTTTCAAACTTCAAGCTTCTATTCAACTATGCAATTGACTTCTCCATTTCCTTTCTTAATGAAACACTTCCAGATTCTAAGTTTTCACACATTTATTCCTTTTCTTTTAGTTGTCTTCTCACCACTTCTTCTATCATTTTTTCCTCTTCTAGTTGAATCTTTAGGTTGATAATGGTGTTTTCTGTTTCTTCAAGATTTTGTTGTTGGAAATGGTGTTGGCATTGATGTCAAAGGAGGTCAACATGCTCAATGTTGGACATGATGTTATGGATTTGGCATGAATGTCAAAAGAGGGATAATATGGTATTTTTATTGAAAATTTTTTTTTGTGTCCTTCATGTCAAAAAGAGGTCAATATTGTGGTCATCATCATCAAAATTGTGCATATGATATTATAAAAACTCATGCATTGTCTAAACAATGATTACCCATGGATGATAAATTTGCCCCATATAAATGAAAAGGGGAAGATCAAAATCTGGTGCTCAATAAATGAATAAACACTCCCAACCTCACCACACCTGGTCTACAACAATATAAATAGTCTTAATTAAAATCATGAATCATTGCATCTAACAATTTTTTTACACCTCCTATGGTTGAACAATAATGACCCTACTGCATATCAATTAAAGTTATTACATGGTTCTCCTCCCTCTCTTACTATAAAGATCAAAACTATGATCATTATTTGCAAGGGTTTTTTACTGTGATCGTTAGATCACTAGATCTAGCTACAATGATCAAATGAGGAATGATCCAAATATACTCGAGATTCTGTTTCTTCCTTTATTATAACAATCGATGCTATGATCATTATAGGTATAAAAGATACAGGAATCAACATGAATGAAGTATGACAATGCTCATTAGATCACTGACTAAGCCACATGAATCATAAAATTTGACAGTGAATGAAGAATATTGAACGTTGATCGTTGGATCAATGTGAAAGCATGATCAGATGACCCTAGTCAAGTTTTTGATTGAACTAGAATGGAATTTAATTGACAGGTCCAAACCCGAAGCCTTAATTCAAATTCACATTTACAATTTACGAGTTCACCGTCAATTGGATCAAACAATCCACAATTAATTCGTGTTTTGTGACTATTGACTAGAGTCAACCAAAACGAAAATGCAAAAAATAGACGCAAACCATCCACTTAAACCTTGATTAAAACACAACCATTGATTTGTTTAAATTTCTAAATAAGATATGCCCGTGTTTTCACTTGGTCACTGGCCCAAGTCATATGGTCACTTGGTGAAATTAAGTGCCCACGGGCTAAAACATAAAATGAGTGTTGCACCTCATTTGTTTATTTATTGGTCACAACTATTGATTCTATTGAAAAAAAGGGGTCCATGATATTAGAACCCATTCACCACTACAACATAAGAAATGCACCAAAGAAAAGCTCGAATCAAATCCTTGAAAGAACTAAAGACAGAATGGAAGTGTAAGACAAAAATAAGAAGAGTCAATCCTTGTGATCGACTCACATGAAATAAATAATATATATATGATTAAGATAATTAATCTGTCAAAGATCATGGTTTGTTTAAAGAACTGTTACAACAACAGTGAACATATTTTAGCACCCAAATGTTTTATTATTGTTACAACATGTGAAGGATAAATGTGTTGAAAATTTTCTTATGCAGCTAACAATTACAATTCTCTTTTAGTTATTATGATTATTCAATTGATTAATTGCATATATAAGATCACTGAAAGAGAGACACATAAACAAAATAGACACAGATTTTATCCTGGGAAACCCTCTAGGGGAAGAAAACCCAAAAACTTCTTTATGTATATATTCTTCAACCAAGAACATTGCCAAGACAAAAAATAGATAAACCTTTGTCGTGTCTCCCTCTCTTTCTCCACTACTTGCACTCTCTTTTCTCTCTGTTGTTCTTGAGTGAGTGAGTGTGTGAATGAGGCATCTAGCCTCTCTTATTTATACACAATGACATGCCCTCTTTTTGACATTAGATTCGACTTGACATATTACACTTTATTTTCTTTACATTGGCCACAATAGGGGCCGAATTGACTAAATTGACTTTACAATGAATTTTAGGGTTTTGTATTGACCTCAATGGGGCTGACCTTACAAGTATAATTTTTCATTTCCGTTTTAAGGTTTATACATGATCAAATACAATAATAATATCTTATGCAACTACATATTCTTCAACACTCCCTCTTAGCTACGAAGGTATTCTTCAGGAATAATTCGCTTCTACATGTTTGTACACTTCAACCATTGTCTTGTTGAATTTTATGAATCTATGCATCAAAAGAAGTTCTTCACTTTCACTAGAGTAGAATACCAGCCTTTGTTGGAGTAGCATACCAACCTACACTGGGGTAACATACCGGCTTGCATTGGAGTAGCATACCAACCTGCGCTAGGGTAATATATCAACCTACATTGGAGTAGCATACCAATCTGCGCTGGGGTAATATACCAGCCTATGTTGGAGTAGCATGCCAACCTGCACTGGGGTAATATACCATCCTGCATTGGAGTAGCATACCAACCTGTGATGGGGTAACATACCATCCTGCGTTGCAATATCATACCAACCTCCGCTTGGGTAACATACCAACCTGCATTGGAGTAGCATACCAACCTACACTAGGGTATCTCCCACTACTGGGGATCACATCACTTCCCTCTACTGGGAAACACTTCCCACTACTGGGGAACACATCACTTCCTAGTATCGGGGAACACATCAATTCTCACTACTGGATAAAAACATTACTTCTCACTACTGGAGAAATCTATCTCGACCATTTCAAGCTTGTTCCTGACAGAGGCTTGGTCAACATATATGCTACCTATTCATGAGTAGCAATATACTGGAGCTTCACTGCTCCCTTCTCTACCATGTCCCAGAAATAATGGTATTTGATATTGACATGCATGGACTTATCATAGAACACTTGGAAAAAGTTACACAAAACTGGCTTTCACTCTAGATACAAGTCACTTCTTGATTTGATATCAAGCCTCTTAGTGATTTTTGAAGCCACACTACTTCACTGTAGGCTGAACATGTTGCTATATACTCTGTCTCAGCCATACTGAGTGACATAATAGATTGATTTCTGCTGAACCATGAGGTCATGACTGATCTCAAGATGAAACATCCGAACCAAACTGAATCTGTACAAGCATGCAATCTAGTCTCATAATTTGTATTACAACGGAGTCCATAGTCCATTGTATCCTTTAGGTACCTCGTAACAAGGTGAAAACATCTTAGCTCAATCATATACTGTGTTTACCGCAAAACACATATCTATCCTCGTGTTCATCAAATATATCAACGAACCAAATTTTCACATCAAATTGTACCAAACTAGTACACTTTCTCAGGTGGAACTCAATCTGCTCAATCATATGCTGGCTCTATGTGCTTTCCGCAAAGCACTATTTGTCTCACTCCCTAAGAGTATCTCCTCTACTCTCTCTGCAACTATTCCTTATGGGGCTGGGACTCTACACTTGCAACTTCTCTCTATGAAACTGAGAATGACTTCTCCATTCTCACTGTAACTGTTGAGCTATGAGAGTATCTCCTCTACTCTATCATGAAAATAACTTCATCTGAAACTGAGAGTGGTTCAATAACTAACACTGAAGGCATATTTTCCTATTTCTTGAAGGTAACTCAATATTCTATTGCAGTCATGTCTCCATGTCCTGACTCATGTACTGCACCATATGGCACTAGAGGTAACTCAATATCAAATACATGGATTGTCATACCTTCTCTCCCTGAATCTCATATTGCATCGACCTATTTTAATGGGTCATAGTTGTTCTATAGTTGATCTAACTGGATGTATTCACGAGCACTGGAACTATTTCTTCAATTTTGGTATTATCTGTCATGGAGGTGTACTGCTCCCCACATGAGAACATTGGCTCCCTTTGAGACTTGACTTCCTCTATGATCTGAAAATATATTTTAAATGACAATGGTTGAGTTTTAAGCATGATTTATTAAACCATTTAGGAAACTGATGAAAGAAGGACGAATTAAAGAGGAAATATAGCATCCATTAAGCAATATATAGATCTGAACATAAGCATGAAGAACAACAAACCATAACAACAATATGATAACAGAGTTTGACAATCTTGCCTACGTCTCCGGGCATTTGTCTCAGTGGGTGAGGCTTTCTTATTTCTGTTTAAATATTTAAAAGTACATCATATCCATGCCAAAAGGATACAAAAATGATCTGGTCTTTTTCTACCAGATCTCAAGAACCCAACAAAACTGACGGCACTGAAATCGGATGAACGAAGCTCCCAGAAATAGCCCGCAAAGGTGCTCTCTTGAATGGCTTCCCTGCATAAAAATGGCTTTGGCTCAACAATCCTTCAACATAAACCTATTCTAAACCTCCTCCCTGGCTTCAAGAACCTCTGGTTTAAATAAACTATAAGTGGGTAACAACCTCCCAACTTCTCCCCAATGTCCGGCCTTAAAAAGGGGCCAATATCCCCAAATATTGGCCAAAATATCTCAAAATTGTTGAGAAAATCACTAAAAAATCATAATATAAAGTAATAAACCCATTTTTGCAAATAATCAGGGTTCAACCCCCAAACCACGTGCTCCTGGGCATATGGGCGCCCACCATGTGGCCTCAGGCTGGTGCGCACTTGCTGCCCCCCCTGCCAAAAAGCTCCTGGTCATCTGTGCATACATAGGACCTCGAGCTAGTCCCCACCTGCCCCAAAGCTGTTATAGCCACTGGATTCCAGTCTCTCGTTATGCTTCTTGGTCGATAGGCTAGCCCAGATGACTAGGGCTAACCCCATAACCTCCACACTAACACATATAGATCTGTGTCATATGCGATATGCCGAAACCGCAGGCTATACCCATATATCCATGCCCAAACCACAATAGAGGTCCGGTCATATGGAAAATTCACATACAACCGTGCCATAACATAAAGGATATGGGCATGTAGTATGGGCATATGCAGGTGCCAAAAACCGTGGGCTGGGGCCTAGCCTCGACCCTTTACCCTTCTGCCAATACACCTATATAACCTTAAATATAAGTTTTAGACCTTTGGTAATAGGATCCACTGTGGGCGGGTTGGCCAGCTCGGCCTTACCAAGTCATTTCCCTAGACCAGAGGTCACGTGTTCAAATCCCTTATAGTCCATAAAGTTTTCCCAACCACAAACCAATTAAAGGGTGCCATCTGGCAGCCCAGGACTGGGCGACGTGGCACCTTCACATTCGCCCAAAATTGATGCCATGTGTCCAAACACCATTTGTCCACATCTACCACATGTCTTCCTTGTCACATGCCACTGAACCTGCCACATTTTCCACTTATCATATGGTTGTATTACCTTACCATGTCAGCTCATGCAATGTATTGCCCTTATAGTGGTGACATGTGTCACCTCCTGACTCGTCCACCTGTACTTTCCCAGTCAACAAACTATCCACGGAAGCATGCCAACACATCATTCCATGTCAGTTGTACAGTCGTACGACCTATACAGTCAACTTCCACGTAGCACTGTACAGACTGTACAGTCATCAAATTTTTTCTTGTTTGGAAAAACAAATAGATCACACACATCCATTTTGAATCCATTCTGAGCACTTTGATTTTTAGGCCTTCCTGGACCCATTTTGGTCCCGAGATCTAATTCTAGATCACTCCTCCCCACTAAAGATCTTTTGTTCCTCCAAAATGTTACTGACCAATCATCAAGTGCGAGATAGGCCACTCGACTTGTTCTCTGTCTTTAAACTTTGTCCTATGCACTTGTCTCATCAAGATCATTGTAAAACAATCATGATAATTGACATCATATTGTTAGCCATTTGTACCTTGTCACATCTTACTAAAGCCACTATCATCCATGTTGACAACATTACTAATGATAACATCATAAATATGACTGCAAATGAGCTGATATGTTTGTAATACTTGCATGACATTAGCTTATCTTGAAGCAAAGTGTGATTGATCTTCCATTCTACAATCATCTCCTGCTCTTGCTTAAGATCAATTACTTGATTTGAAACAATTATAGGTTGGTTTATTGCATGAGATTCCTTTCTTAATTGTTCCATTGTTTGAAGAGATTTATTTTCCTTTAAATGATGAGCATGAACCACATATTCTTGACCTTCTTTGGTTAAGTGATATTGATTCTTTTCCTTGTAGAAGATTTCTTTACGATCATACAAGTAAGGACCACCTAAGACCATGCCACATTCATTAAGTGGCACCACATCACATGTTACCTCGTCCATAAACTTAGATGAAATTGCAAACTTTAATGTGCATTGCTTTGTTATGTGCAATTAATGATTGTTTCTTATCCATTTAAGTGTGTAAGTATTATGATTCATCTGTGTGTTTTTAAAGATACTAGATATATAAAATATGCAGAACAGAAATGAAATGCTAGAAATGATAGAATAATAGTAAAATATCCAGCATAATCTTCACAATACACAGAAATGATATACGAAATAGCAACAGAAATAGCACTTTGAATCAGATAGCAATGTTCACAGGCCTCTTCGAGGGGGAAACCTCCAGTCGAGCAGCGCTCTGTTACAATAATATTCC
>JASDQU010171695.1:0-14121 GCA_032191745.1 Picea mariana
AATTGTACTAGCTAATAAGGAAGACAAGCTAGAATTTAGGTTCAACAATAAGGCTATGAATTCTATTCTGAGTGGGCTTGCAGAAGCTGTAAAAGTTATGCACTTAGAATCTACCAAAGCAATGTGCGACAAACTCAATAGCAGTTATGAAGGTAATGAGAAGGAAAAGGACGCCAAGAATCAAACATATAGATTATAGTTTGAACAACTAAAGATGAATGAGGATGAGACAGTTAATAATTTTTTCTTAAGAGTTGAGGAACTAGTAAATGCAATGAAAGCACTTGGCGAAAAAATTGAGAAAGCCTCTTTAGTTCACAAAATTTTGAGATCTCTGCCAGATAGATTCAACCCAAAGGTCTCTACTATAGAAGAACTTAAAGATCTAAAAGATTTGTATTTTGATCAACTTCTAGGAACATTGAATGCATATGAAATGAGGATATGTAAATTTAAATCCACCACTAGAGAAGCTTCTTATAAACCAGATAAGAATGAGGAATCTGAGCCTGATGAAATTGAAGAAAAATTTGTGAGAAGACTAAAGAAAGGATCGGGAAAGTATCAAGGCAAGTTTCCCTTCAAGCATTTTAACTGTGGAAAGATAGGTCACTTTTCATCTAAGTGTCCACAAAAGAACAAGAACAAGGACCAAAACTCTGAAGGTGAAGAGAAGTACAAATCCAAGATATTTGGTAAAAAGAAAAGTTTATGTGTAAACAATGATGACTCTTCAGAAGACACAGATAGTGACTCTTCCTGTGAATATAAGGTTAATGAATTTGTGCTTATGGACAAAGAGGATTATGATAATGAAAGCACAGTAAGTGATGTTAATAATGAATAATTTTTGGTTGACTTGGAAGGAGGGTTGATCAGTGATTTAGAAGAGATTGACAGACTCAGACTTAAGAAGAGAAAACAAAAATAGTTGTTGATGCAGTTTGAAAAGAAATGTAAAGAAACAAGTGAAGACCTTGTTTTACTGAAAGTGAAATTAGTAGAGGCAAAGAAAATCGAAGACATTCTGAAACATAAGTTATCATAAAAGAAGGCAAGATGTGAAGCTCTGGAAGAAAAGGTAGTGAAAACTAGGAAAGAGTTGGAAAAGTTTCAAGCCTTGTATCACTAGAATCTATCAAGCATCAAAGCCTCAAAAGGATTAGCCACCATTCTGAATCATCAAAGGAATCCAAAGTTGAAAACCGGTTTGGGTTATGAAGAGGTATCAAGAAGTGGTCAGCCAAGCAACAAAGAATCCATCAAATTTGTCAAATCTACAACCAATGACAACAACAAACCTGCAAAAACAAAGGAAGATAATCATCTACCAAGGAGGAGTAAAGGAAAAGGTGACAGAACTAAATCTGTAGATCAAAGAAATAATACACCCTCTACTCAAGGATATCATCATCATGGAATAAATCGACCTTCTCAAAGAAGACATCCATTTTCCAGGTATGAAGATTTTTTCTATGGATATTGTTTCTATTGTTCTAACTTTGACCAAAAAGCTGTAAATTGTTCCATAAGATTTAGACATGAGAAATCAAGACACCCAAGCAATAAATATCAGTCATAACAAAGAATGAGACAACCAAGTAACAAACAACCACAGATTCCAAATTGTCAAATTAAGTTTAGAGACATGTAATTGAGGAGGTCAAGAAATAATAAACAGTCAATGAGTAGACAACGTTGCAACAATCACTTTGACTTATTGAACAATGAGCTTGAATGCTATAACTATCATAACTTTGCCCACAAAGTTGAAAACTTCCATCTAAATAATTACAAAGTATATCCAAGGTCAAATCTCTTTGCTAGAAATGCCAGCACATGGAAAAAGAAAGATAGTGAAAAATGTGGTCTAGTACTTTCAACTCAAAAACAAAAGACCTCTTGGAATATAGACAGTGGATGTTCCAAGAACATAACTGGAGACAAGGATAATATTTTTTCTATGAGTAAAAGAAAAACAGGAAATGTGACCTTTGAAGATTATTGTAAGGTAAAAAGTGTAAACTCAGGATAAGTGGTGGCTAAAGGCATAAGGATAGATAATGATGTTGATATTGAATCCTCCCATGCAAGAAAAGAAGAAGTAGAAAAAGAATCATGTCATAAGCTGGAAGCAGAAGTTGTGAATCTTAGAAAGAAGGTTGAGAAGTCAAACACCAAAATAAATTTCTTGAACAATTCCATGATCCTGGATGAGATCTTGGATAGTCAGAGATCACCAAATGAAAAATCCGGTCTTGGATACAACAAGGAAGAAATTAGTACTCCTAAGAAACCTGATGCAAGTCCTTCATTTGTAAAAAGGAAAAGTAGGTATGACTCAGGTTCTTCAGGTTCAAAGAATGAAAGTAATACTACAATATTTAGAAGATCAGATCAAGAAGGACACCCAGAAGCTACTAAGACACGTCAAAGTAAGTTTAGAAGAGAGACACCTTCATGGATGAATCAAAGAAGGTATGAGAGTGTTTTTAATGGTTATTATTTTTCCTTGTGATGAATATGGTCATAAAGGCCTGGGATTGTAGGCATCATAGAAGAAAAATGAAGTTGTTGTAATAGAAGATCAGAGAAGAGTGACACAAGGAGTCATTCAATTATGACAAGAAAAGGTTGATCAAGGAGTCCCAGTAAGAGAGGTGAGCAATATTGAGTCTGCTACAGAGGACATAGTTGAAGCTGAAGATGAACAAGTCCAAGAATTAGAAGGCGAAGACTCTGATTTAGATACAAATACTCTGCAAGACTCAAATCAGAGAATCCATCCTATCAGAGGGAGTAGGTATTGGTTGAATATCTGATACCTCCAAAAAGTACTGCAATAGCTCAGGGGGAGCATTTTTTCTTTGACATTGATGTCAAAGGGGGAGAAAAGGAGTGGTCTCGATGCTACAGTTGGAGGTCCAAACAGACTAGCGCAACCTTTAAGGGTTGCCATCAATGCCAAATTGTTGGCATGTTTTGTAGGAAAGAGTGTGATTGTCATTGATGGCAAGAACAAAGTGTGGAGCAGAAGGAAGTGTAAGCTCAGAAGGAGGAGCGAACAGCAAGAAGAGATCACAGCTCAGAAAGGAAAGAGTAGTATAGAAGTGAATGGATATTAAAGCTTGGGAGAATTAACGAATGAAGACCAAAATCTTAGAAGAGAAGTTGCGATAAGACTCAGATCAAATCAAGACTGTCAAATCTGCAAGCCAGATCAATGGCAAGGATGAATTGTGGGGAGCGAAAGCTGAATTAAACTACACGCCAGTTACAATCTCGCAATCTGTCTAGATTGTCAGATCTCATAGCTTCAAAGATCTATGACTGCGGTTAATCCAACAAACAATGAGTTTAAGTCAGAATAAATCGTGACTGTCAGATGCACAATCACCAAATCTACGGCAGGGATGAATTGCGGAGATTGAAAGGAGAATTAAACATTTTGCTTGTTCCAATATCGCAACTAGTTAAGACCCTTTGATCTTATATCTTCGAAGCTCAATGATTGTGTTTGACTCACCAACAGTGCACAACTTCAAATTGCAGAGTTTGGGTGTTGAGTTAAATCACTCGCAAGTTGTGGTTCTGCAATCATCGTTGACCGTTGATCTGCTTCGAGTGTCCTCACGACCATTGGATCATTTTCAAGTGGAAGGACAGGATAAGCCATCAAAGCCACATCACAGGAAGATCAAGTCATTGATCTAAGTTCATGATCAATGAAAAGGATTCACTTTGGATCTAAAGACACGAGGAGGTTACACTCTCGAGAGATTGAGACTTGAAATTCACGAAAAGCAAATTTCCATAAACCGTTGGATCATTTTCGAGTGGAAGGAAAAGATAAGCCAGTAAAGCCGCATCACAGGAAGATTGAGTCGTCGATCTAAGTTCATGATCGATGAACAGGATTCACTTCATATCTAAATATGCAAGGAGGTTACACTCTGGAGAGCTTGAAACTTGAAATTCACGAAATGCAAATTTCCATCAGTCATTGGATCATTCCAAGTAGAAGGACAGGATACGCCAGAAGAGCTGCATCACAGAAAGATCAAGTCATTGATCTCATATCCTGATCAACGAACATGATTCACTTCGGATATAAAGATACGAGGAGGTTACGCTCCAGAAAGTTTGATATTGGAAAAACCCAAAGCCCAAAAATATGAAATGAATCAGGACCGTTGGATCAGGGTTGTTGGTCACCAAACCACATCAGCAAGGACATGTGGAAGACCACATCAAGAAGGATACATGGCAGACCACATCAACGAATACACATGGCATAATCAAATGATGATAAGTGTCAAGAGGAAATTGGCTCGTGCCATGTCAACAAGTGATGTAAGCAAGTTATGTCACTCCGGGAGAATTGCTTCAGGAGTTTCACCACCAAGAAATGAAAAAAGTCCCGAAGTCCCAAAGGATGAAGGTCTAAAGGCACTCTCAACCGTCGATCTAAGATACTATCCTGATTGTTAGATCAAGTACACTTGGCATAGTCAGAGAACGACAAGTGTTAAGTTGAAATCAACATTTCAGGTACGTGCAAATGACGAATCAAAGTGACATGTGCCAGTTGCTCAGCTCATGACACGTCATCAAGTGACGCAAGAGTTACGTCACTCCAGGAGTTTTACCACAAACACTAACCCAAAGACCCGAAGTCCCGAATGTCGAAGACCCGAAGTAGACACTAGACATCCGATCTGAAGATCACTTCAAGAGCAGTCTCATCCATCGATCTACTACAGTGGAAGGATAGTGTAACTGAAAATGTTAACTGACAGCAATCATTCTCTATCATCTTGTCACTGACTCAGCAGGTGATCACTCCAAAGGAAAATGAAATCAGTTGACCGGTAACACCGAGAGGCCATGTTTGCTGAAGAGAATATACCATCCAGGTCAGGTACCTTTGCTCTCTACATTCCTCGGACCGTATAGCCAACTGGGAAAATTTTGAAATGGGTCAAAAAAGGTTCTTTTTGTTAAATCCAACGCTATAGTCAGACACATACAGATGGTTTCCATCCGGGCAAACCAGTACCCGAAAGAATGCCTTGTTTACTTACAAACTTTATTACTTATGATCACCTAGATGTCTTGATATACTTGTGTTTTTAAAAATAACCTCGAGAGTGGAGATACACTAGATGTTGAGGAACCATTTCTTTTATTTATATCACCTATGATAATTTCATAGAGCACTTTCTTTACCACCTACCCACTAGAGATAGATACCGCATGTGGGATCCTCTCTAAAGAGAGCGTTCCCTTGCAAGGGAAATATGGTCAATTTCAATACTAATAGGTGGCGTATCAAGTAATTGTTTCATTCCCCCATTACAAACCTTGAAGTGGTAAATTTCAAAGTGATCACCTATCCTCTCCTTCTTCTTATCAGTCGAGCCTACTTGCGCATCATATGGGGATGGTAAATTTGACTCTGATAACCCAGAAAAAAGTGAGTGGAGTGGCTACCCCACCTCACTCTCTAAGCACCCTCTCCTGCCTAAGTGGGATAGCACCCTAATGAAACCCTTTCTCGGAGTTCATACCCACCTCCTTCTCCCAGTTATCCCCTAAGGAACCTGCATTTTCACTCTCTCTTTCAGAGTTCATTTCCACTTTCCTCTCCCTTCGGTATTAGGCCTTTCGGCACCTCTCCCAATTCGGACTTACTTGCTTCTTGGCAGAGTTAACACCCATCCCACTCACAATATTCAATCTGAAGGAGAAGGAAGAGTCTTCACCATGGGTGGAACTTCTTCTCGATCTCAGTAAACTGGCATGGGATGTACGTCTACCTTGTATGATTATAGGAATGATCATCTATTGCCATTAACTTATATATCGCTCAAGTTTGTCGTGTTGGTTCATCCAGTCACTCATGGTCTCAAAGGTTTTGGTATGGGGCGTAGTATTTTATCATGATTATAAGTTTGTCTATGTTCTTTATTGTCTGGTGGTCATTACGCTTCCAAGCGTCTCTGGCATTAAGTTGACTTGGATTGCAATCACTTTCCAATCGATGTTCCAGTCTCATCTATGTTGTACGTCCAAAGGGAAATAGTTTGGTAGGGTGACGTCTACTTATATAGGCCCAACCAATACGACCTATGCCCTTATTTTTTCCTTATAATGCCTCTACAACCCTATTTCTTTCCAATCTATATATGTGCTACAGTTTATGTGCGCATACATTAAATAGGGTGAAAACATAAGCTCTGTCTTATTTCTTATGTCATTTATTAGGCCATGAGCTGGGGATTCTTCCCCTAAATAACTAGTTGTGAACAACCCGTGCTTCAGTCATGCCTCGATTAAGCCCGTCTATTCAATTCGATCATTTACCAGTCAGTCAGTACCCATGAATTTGAACCGACCTATAACCAGCATCTAAGTTACCATCATCTTGGCCAATAGCGGTGAACCAATTGACCGAGTTGACCCACAAATATTTAGCGGATACAAAGGTATAGACATAATTAAAGATGGCAGCATTCAAGTCGATCGATGACCAAGTGCTCATTGTAGGCCTAGTCCCACCCATACGTGAGATCCTCGTTGAGATTTGAAATCTTCGAAGTCTGGAGACCCGAGGAGATCTCGACCGTTAATATGAGAGGGACACACGTCAGAGGCTTGTCAGCTCCGAAATATTGACATACAAAGGAAAGAAAGGGTTGAGACTCGAAATATCTGAAGTCCGAAGACCCAAAGGAGATCTTGACCATCGATCTGATGTCGGGTGTACTATCAATCATTGATCAAAATACAGTGGAAAGATAGCATAAGCATAATATACAAAGTCGCAGAGTAAAAGGTGGCCATACATCTCATTGCTTGATTACGTCCTGGTCATTGGATTAATCAATGAAGGATGACTGCAAGGATTAATGCTAACCATTGATTTGGTTCCAAGATGTAATGTGAACCATCCGATCTGTTCGAGAATTCTGATTCAGAAGTTTCAAAAGTTTTCAAACCCAAAAGTTTTGAATTGCAAAGCATCGAAGTTACGACAGTCGTCCATTTCAGAATAATGAATCATGCCCATTGAATTGATAAGCACACAAGTGATCATTAAGCCCAATCATATGGTCGCCGCCAGTGATCATATGAAAGGAAGGGGCTTTGCAAGAAAAGTTAGCATCTGCTGTGAAGTTTTTCTTAGGAAGGGAAAAGGCGCCAAAGGAACGAGCACGCAGAAGTTCTCTCTGTAACTTTCGGAAAGGACTAATTGTAACTTCCAAAATTGAAGTGATTGTATCTTCCAGTGAATTCAATGAGCTTGAGTGTGATTTCCAGAGGAGTTGAAGAGTCTCGAGGTAACTTCCAGTGAAGTGAAGATTCATCATTTAGACAATTGGCAAATGGAAATGCGTGAAAAACTGTAACTACCAAAGAAGCCGAAGAATCTCAATATAATCACCACTGATGAAGAACAAACTTAGGATGATCACTAGAGAGGATGAAGAGTTGAGTGTATGCCTTGGCAGAGGACTTGGCATGATAAATATGCACAGAAGAGAGAAGAGAGGTTTGCTTTTGTTGAGTGTGATTCATGCGAGTAGAAGCAGGTTGTTTGCAACAGCTGAAATGCACATAAGAGTCATAGTGCATAGAATGGACATGGTGCACAGAGCATAAAAGGCAGAAGAACAGAAAGTGCAAGAGATGCGTGTAGAAAGACACTGATGCAGACAGAGCAGAGCAGTGATAAGACTGGTAAGTCATTGATAAATACTGTATCACTATGATAAATTTATTAAAAGAAAATATTTATATTTCAGGGTGGTAAGGGGGTTCTAGGGAGGACTGGTGTCCTCAGAGTTTCAAGTGGGTACTTGAACATAGGGAGTTGTAGCTTCCATCTGGTTGCAACCATAAAAACCAAGGTGGAAGGGTGGTGTAAGGGAGAACTATTGTTCTCTGTTATACAGGTTGGTTCCTGTGTGACTGGAAGTTGGTGCTTCCATCCAATTAGTGCTGGAACACTTAGGGAGTTGGTGCTTCCTTCTAGTGGGTGCTATAGAAACTAGGGAGTTGGTGCTTCCTTCTAGTGGGTTTTAGAGAAACTAGAGAGTTAGTGCTCTCACCAAGTTGTTGCTTGTAAAACAGAGTTGGTAGCCTCAAAAGAAGTTGGTGCCCCTAAGGATGATAATGTACAGAAAATAAAGATTACTTATCATATCAAGAAGAAAAGGTTTTTCCCTTTATGGGTTTTCTTAGGAAATATGTGTCTCTGTATATTTCATGTGTGTGATTGATGTTGAATATTTTACTGCTTACTTCCCTGCATTATTTTGATCACCATTAAGAATATGTAAAGAGTTTAAAATGGGCATGACTTTTTAAGCACAGTAACAACTGTATCACCCCCCCCCCTCTCAATTGTCCAAAAATAAATGGATAACACACAACGCTAATGCGAGAGCTGCCCCCAACTACTTTATTGTTGAAGACTTGGCTCAAACACCATGTGCAATGTCTTCTTTGAAATTACTCTGAAGTTTCCCCGCGCAATGAGCCACGTTGTTGTCTGCAATAGGAGTTGTTGATTATTCTAGTCATCTTGTGATGAAGTTTGATGTCAATGATGTCAAGCCTTATCTTCCCTATCATGTGGTCTTCCATATCAATGACATTTATAATAATCACCTGATCAGGAATGTCATGTTTACGAAGGGGATTCAACATGTGTAATGTCCTTTTTTTGTTGGAAAGCTATTGGTTCTCTAGAGATTACCCCTTCCCCGACTCTCTTAACTTCTTTTGATAGATGATCGTTTCGAACCCATGGTCTTATTTCTTCCTTTCCAATCAAGTTAGGAGTAAAATCCTTCTGTGCAGAGGTTGAAGTAGTCGATGCATCTCTCAGCTATAATTTTTTACTTGGGAGTAATTTCTCTAACGCCATGACAAATGTCATCTCGTCGGTTTTTAGCAGTATATTGTTTCCCCATGAGGGAATAATAGTAACCATCGACCAGGTGGCTTCCAACATTTATGAGGACATGGATAATACAGGATCCAGAGTCTCGTGGATCAAAATATATCAGAAAGCAACGGAGAGTATCACATGTGGGATGTATCATTCTCTCATGGGATCTTTTAATTTTTACGCACTGATTTCATATCTTTGGGCCACCCTAGTTGGCTATCAAGTGTCTATTCCACCATCTTCTGTTTCAAAAATCACTTCATTTATAAAATCATATCAATATGATTCTTGGACACTACCCTCGCCATGTGATATGAGTGAATACCATTTTTACACCGATATGGTTGAACCTTTGTCTGCAACTAAGGTCGCTTACCAAGCTATTCAACAGGCCAATACAAACCCATATCAAAATCCTTCAATGAAAGAGGAGGGTGATATTTTTTTGGAGCCTATTTGGGCTCAAAATTCTTCAAATTCCCAGGATTGTTTTAACATTTTCTTTCCCTCATACAAACTTATCATTGAGGCAATGATTGGAAAAGAAATTTCATGGGAGGATATGCATCACAGAAAGTATTTCCTCCCCAAGATTAGTTGTGTGGAAAATGGAGAATTTAAGTTAGTTGTGAGTAGGAGTGTCAATCGGACGGTGAACCCATTGATTGAGAATAATCTCTACTCCAAGGGGAATATGGAAAATATATCAAAAACTATCCTGATTAACATTTATAAGAACCTTGACATCGTTAAAATATCTTCATTGGAGCGGAGTGCTCTCAAGACGATATTTATCAGTATATGATGTTCTTTAAAGAGTTTTGAGATGTGATTGCTTGGTCATATGAGGATATTCCTAGCATAGATCCTCAGATAGTTCAACATAAGATTCAAACTTATGAGAATGTCAAAACAGTTCGACAAAAGTTGCAACGAGTAAATCCTAGTAAGGAAACAACGATCAAATCTAAGGTAGAGAAGTTTCTCAAAGACAGCTTCATCTATCCAATTCCGTTGATGGAATTAATTTCCAACATGATTCTGGTTGATAAGAAGCAAGGCACGATTCACATACATATGGATTTTCAGGACTTGAATAAATATTGTCCAAAAAACAACTTCCCAACGTCATTTATCGATCAAATTTTAGATAAATGTGTGAGAAGTGAATTTTTTTTTGTTTATGGATGGTTTTTCAGGTTATAACCAGATTGAGATCCGACCGGGGAAATTTCTCTTATAAGAATATGACTTTTGGCCTAAAAAATGTTGGTGCCACATTTCAATGGGTCATGATGTTTGCTTTCCACAATTTGAAGCACCTAGTGGAGGTCTATCTGGATGATCTTATGACTCATTCATGAAAAAAGAGCTCAACATACTTTACACCTTTGCCTTGTATTCGAAAGGTTTCGTCACTACTGAATCCGATTGAATCCACATAAGTGTATATTTTGAGTGAATTTTGGACGTCTAATGGGACTCATCATTTCAATGAAAGGGATCATTGTTGATCCCTTAAAGGTTGAGGAAATCACTCAATTTCATCCCCCACGTACAATACAACAGCTTCAAATCCTACAAGGAAAGTTGAATTTCCTTCAACGGTTTGTACCTAACTATGCCAATATCACGAAGGGATTCATGTGCATTTTGAAAAAGGGGGTACCATTCTGTTGGGGTGAAGCAAAACATCTCTCTTTTGAAGCATTAAAGAAGGCTTTGGTTTTGAATCCTTTAATGATTCCCCTTGATTATAATCGATATTGTTTATTATATTTGGTGGAAGTCTGTTGGAACAGGGGAACACCCAGGGTTCAACACTCAAGAGCACACCAACAAAGCCCTAACTACCATCCCTTTCAGCAACACGAAGTAGATGAAGTCTCACCTGAGGTAGAGGCAGGGGTGGTTGTAGGACTCAGATGTCTGCAACCTTAGTTGGGACATAGATCTGTGATTACAATACCTTAACAAAGCACTTAGCAATTACATTTCATCAGTATTTAACCAGTATCTACTTTGCAGATAAAACCCTAATTACAAAGCATCGTAGTATTCACCTAGATCTAGTATATTCAAGAACTAAGAACATTCACATAGGCTAGATCCAACACTTATTCATATTATTAAGCACAAAGCATCACAAATATATCGATCGTTTATCTTACATCAAAGCACTAAGAAAGTAAACGCATATCACATTAATACATCGCACAAAGCATAACAACACAGGATATACGTGGATCACCCTAGTGTGGGGCTACGTCCACCAACTCTTCTTCTCTTTTATTATCTTCAGTCAATCAGTGACATGCATAGAGCCACAAGATACTACTCCGAATAGGACAAGAGATCTCTGTGCACTTCACCAAATCCTCCTTCCCCAAACTAAGTTACACAAATATTCTACTCAATCTCTTACAGTCACTTGCACTTAGCATTGCAAGTCTCACACAACATGCACAAAGCATGTACACTATCACTTGCACTGAGAACTTGGTATCACACACTTGTGCCTTTTCACTTAGCATACATACACTCTTTACTTACATCACCTATATTTCTATTTATACATTAAAAAAGAGGCCTAAACATGGGTAAACCCATGGGCCGACATCCCCATACCCATTACATAAGCCCAAAACCCAAAAATCCCTAAAAATGGGCCAAGATCCCACGATCTTTGCCTTGAATTGCGCTCCACATTTGATAGCCTGTCGAAGTCCCAAAAGTAGGTCAAACATGACCAGGAATCCTCAAAACTTGGTAAAGGGCCAATAGGCCCCCAACACTCACCTGTGACTCATCCCGAGTAACTCTGGTTTGGGTAGATTTGCTTCAAAAGCCTCGATCTTGGATTGAGCTTCTTCAACCTATTTTTTCACCACGGCCTCCTGCTCAGTGAACTCTTGGATAACTTCTTCGTTGACATGTCCCTCTAAGCATTGTTCAGTTGTAGTGATGACCTGTTCCATTTATGCTCCTCGGCCTTCAATCTCTGCAAATAGTTGGCAAGCCTTGTCCTGAATTGGTTGGAGTCTCTAAGTCACTTCCATTACTCTGCTCTGAATGGTGTGGGATTGTTTTTGTGCAGTGCATTGTTCTTGGGATTGCTTCATCCTTTCAACTATGGACAGGGGCTTCAACTGCACCTATATCATTTTTGCTTGCTTCTTTTCCTACTGGAGTTGTGACTCCAGTGCCTTCAATTCGGGATCCTCAATGAGTCACTCATAAGTTTGGGCATTGTGATCACTTAGTTGTTTAAATTCCATGGTGAGGGCCTTGATTCTCTCAATTGCACTTCGAGCAGTTGCTTCTCTTTGACCTCGTACATCCTGCGGAGTGTTGGGCACTATTCATAGCTCCAAATCTATGATTCTCTGTTGAAGTTGTTGGATAGCTTCCAAAGCTGCGCTACTTGATGCTCTATTGGTTCTTCTGATTTTTTCTCTAAGCTTGTCACATAGCAAACTGCTTTGTTGGCTGCTTCTTTGACACTGATTTGTTCTGTGAGCAAACTGCTCTTTCTCTTGTTGGATTTGTGCTTTCTCCTCTTCAAACTTTGTTTGGAGAGAAACCTTTTGTTGTTGCGCAACTTGGCGTTTCTCTATGACTATTGTTTGCAATTTATTTAGGGATTTTGTGGCCTATTCTGTGTCTTCCTGTGTGCGACGAAGGTGAGCTTCGGTCACATCAACTAGTCTACGGAGTTGGGTAGGCTCATTTCTCAACTTCGGTGCTTCTGAGGGAGGGGATGTAGTGGATATTGCGCGGATGGATTGAAGGGCCTTTTGTACCCCACTGAGTTCAACCACAATTATTTCATACATATATTCTTTCTTGGCTTCATGTTTCTGCAAGACGTCATGTGAGTCATTTGCTACAGTGGCGATGATGAAGTCGAAGTCATCGACCGTGAGCACAGTTCATATAGCGGTTTTGCTCGCTCTTGACTTCTTCCGTGAGGTAGGTTTCGTGGGGGAAACCTTTATTTTCTTCGAGGGATTAGCCTCGTCAATAGGATCCCTAGGCAGTGTTACTTCACCTTGATTTTGTTGATCTTCTTTTCCATTGTTCTCTTCTCTATCTACTTTGTCATCACCTCCTCGTCTAGGTGATACTGAAGCAGTTTCATCTAATGTGCTTCTCAGGTTTTGTACTTCTTCGGTCTTCTTCCTTCTGTCGGTTCAAGGTGTGTTGTGTTATTTTTGAGCGGCCTCTGAGCTGCCAATAAGTTCGGGATCAGACATTTCTGTAGGGTCAGCAAGGATACGGAGCTCTGCAGACTAGTCCTTGGTTATCTCCTCGATTTCCTCCTCTATGAGCTTATAGTATGACTCAAGTTATTCTTTATGCTCATATGCGTGCGCAGTGACATAAATGAAGTGTTGATATACGTGAAACTTCATGAGAGGTATAAACTGGTGTAGGGTGTTCGGCGTCATGCGAGGGATAGCTTCAATGGCCCTCTTCAATTTCACATAGTATGTGTGGAATACTGTGTTTGATTTCCATTGTTTTCCGATATTGCTCGAGTACTAGAGTGTGGTGAACTTCGCAGTGAGTGGTTCAAACAACTAAATGTCTAGGAAGGTCACACCTTCCAGCATCTCCCAAGTAGTAAATGCTATGAGGATCAGGAGCTAGCTAAAGTGGCACTCATAGCCCTGATCCTGAGCTTCGCGGCAATCTAGTTCCAGCTGGTTGACTAGGTACTTCATCTAGTTCATCTGGAGTCCTTATACACATTTCCCGGTGAGGTCAACAACAAATATTTTGACCTGTGTAGGTCTGTTATTTCTCACAAGATTTCCTACGATCATCTAGCAGGCTAGGTGCACTACGCCATTCTGGATGGAAGCTACCTTGTAGCCTCGCGTCCCCTTTTCTACATCACCATATGTGTCTTTGATCCTCTATGCTAGTGCATGATCTATAGCCTTCCCTGGGTAGAAGTCTTGTGGGTTGGGTCCCTACATGCTCAATCTAGTGATCCTATGGATCAGTTTCAGATCGTCTTTGATGCATCTATCTAGCCATAGATATCCACCATGGTAACATGATATCATGAGCTTAAAACACGTGCTAACCTCCTAGTGCCTTCCAAAGTGTGGAATCTTCATCACATTCAAGAGGGTGGACTGCGCGAGGTTCAT
>JASDQU010171696.1:0-16691 GCA_032191745.1 Picea mariana
TATTCCACTCCAAGACCAAGCATATCCCCATAAAATATCATTTTCTGAGAGAGCAGGTCACCAATCAGACTGTTCAGGTCCATTACATTCCCACCACAGAACAAATTGCAGACATCTTTACTAAACCCCTAGCCAAGACACCTTTTGAATATCTCAGACAAAAGCTGGGTGTCATTTCGTCTCACATCTAAAAGAGTCCATCTTGTTAGGGGGAGTTTTTTATTGTTTGAATATCTAATGCCTCCTAAAATTACTGCAACAGCTCAGGGGGAGCATGTCTCTTCTTTGACATTGATGTCAAAGGGGGAGAAAAGAATTCAGGTGCCTTACTTGCCATAAATGACAAAGGGGGAGATTTTTGGCATGTTTTACAGGCAACGTATGCTTGTCATTGATGGAAAGTACAGCAGTGATGATGGCTTGAGTAAAGCAGCGATGATCATCAGCGTAGTGATAATCGGGGAAGAGCAGCAACCGTGATCGTTGGATCAACAATTCAGAATTCCCAATGGTTGTCAGATCTCAATGTAGACAAGAAGAGTGCACCAAAGAGGAGGACAGATCTCAGGCATTAGATCCAAGTGCGGGATCCGACCATCGTTGGATCAAGGAGAACCTGCACGTTCTTTAAAGTGCAAGGAGTAGCGGGCTCACAAAATCTCGAAAGAAGGAGGACCGTCCATCTTCAGGTAGGACACGTGGGGAAAGATCGTCATTTCAATGACAGGAGAGTCAAAGGAATGGGGTTCCCTAACCTATCTAAATCGCGAAATAATCTGAGCTGTCAAATCAAGGTTTGATCTGGACCGTTGATCCCTATCCATTTCGAAGTTTCGAGGATCGAGAGTTGGAGATGTCAAGGAATATTAACCACAGGAATCCCAAAATCGTGATATGTGAAATCATGACTTCATCTGAGTCGTCAGATCAAGGTTTGATCTGGACCGTTGATCCCAATCCATTTCGAAGTTTCGCGGATCGAGAGTTGGAGATGTCAAAGAATATTAACCACAGGAATACCGAAATCGTGATATGCAAAATCGCGACTTAATCGTAGTCGTCGGATCAATATGTGATCTGGACCATTGATCCGACTCCATTTCAGAGTTTCATGGATTGGGACTTTGAAGTGACAAGAACACTGAAAATCAAGAATGTCAAAATCATGAAATGCGAAATCGCGAAATGATCTGAGTCGTCAGATCAAGTGTTGATCGGGACCGTTGATCCCACGCCATTTCAGGGTTTCGAGGATTGCGACTTGGAGAGTCGAGATGCCTCATCTCTAGATTCATGAAATGTGAAATCTCGAAAGTTCCTTATACATAAGGCTATGATCACAACCCTTGGTCACATTAGCGAGAGATGGAGAAAAGATCTAGAGCAACCAAGCTCTGTTTCGGGGATCACGACTAGGAATGTCGAGATGCATGGTCACACGAATGCCGAATTGCCGAATGTCGAAATGCCTAAATGAATGCAAGATCCCATGGAATCAATCCAATGGTGCAGATGAATTTGAACAAGATCGGAGGGCTACTGTAGCACGACATAGTGTAATTGCCAGAAACCACTGATGGTTTTTGCCAGAGGACTTGAAGACACTTTGGGATGATTGACAGAGGAGGTGAAGAGTCTCTGGGAATCTTCAAGAGGGATGAAGATGTTCGTGGAGGTGATTGATAGCTGGATGAGCATTGAGGCCTATAACTGGAACAAATAAGGTGAGCTCGACTGTCACAGAGAAGACAAAGAGCCTCAACTGCTAGAGAAGCTGAGAAATATAGACAAAACACCTAGTGATGTTGAACGCGTGGAGAAAACCGCCAAAGAAGCTTGTTGTATTGCTACTATAAATACAACAAGATTATACTTTGGTGTGCAATGATTTACACATATGTAAACCTTTAACAATATTAAAAACACATCATCTATCTATTTTCAACTAATTGAGAAATAAAATCAAAAGCACAAGATTAAAAAGACATTGATGAACATCATGAACACACAATTTACCTTGGAGAAGCTTGTGAGGGAAAAGATTTAGCTAGAAACAAATTCATGTGCCTTTATCTTATTATTCTCAGGAAATACAATGCAAATATAGGAAAACTAAGTCACTATGGAGAAAGAATACTTCATGGCTCGATATGGATTTCTACAAAGTTGAGTTCTTCCTCTATTATGACATGTTATGTCTCCCTTTACCTTGCTCATATATGAGATATTAAACTATTGTAATAGGAATGGGACCCCTTTCTCTCCTTGCAACTTGGTTATAAGTGGGTTATAACTCCTCCTCTTAGGCATTAGGGTTAGGGTTTTGCATCCCCTTTGTTTGATTAAGGTTTGGGTTTTGGATTTTCTAAAATATGATTGTAAATCTATTATTGGATACATCCAAATGTGTGAGTAATTGGAGTTGATGTGGCCTCCAAATGGTACTATGATGGACAAAGCAATGTTTAACATCTTGAGAGCATAACTTTCACATGCAAACTCCATTTTTAGTCTTCTTTATCTCTTTGGAAAGTTCTTGACTAGTTGTACAACAATGAAATCCACTTTACTGTAGATGTTGATATTTTGACCCTAAAAAAATGTTGTTCAAGACTTAAAACATGTAATTTATGATATTTATCCAAAATTAAAGAATTTAGAATATGTCTTGAATTGGCCCCGACAAGGTCATGACTCCAATTTTCCCATTTTATAAAGTACCAAGAATGAAAACAAATATACATTGATTCACTGTAGGTCATTATATCATCAAAGTTAGTGCACTAAATAACTAGAATAATTAGCATTATATTTAGGTTTGTTTACATGTTCTATTCTATTGCAAGATCTATAGTTGCTATTAGCTTATTGCGTTAGGTAAAAGTGTTAAGGTAAGCTCATTGGTTTTGTGCAC
The DNA here is from genome assembly GCA_032191745.1 of Picea mariana. Lineage (NCBI taxonomy): Eukaryota > Viridiplantae > Streptophyta > Pinopsida > Pinales > Pinaceae > Picea > Picea mariana. The sequence goes on from JASDQU010171696.1 coordinate 2,915, forward strand.
GCCATATCCAATTAGGTCTTGCTAATGTAAGTAGGTGCATTGGTTTCTTTATTTGTTTGTGCTATATACCATCATAGAACATATAAGATTCTCTTTATGTCTTTTGAATTGTGATGCAACTAGGGAAGGCCATTAAAGGTTATCAAAATTGTAGAATTTTTTAACATGGTGCAAATTAGAGTGAAACAACCAATATTAGAGTAATATGTACTAATTTTTGTTTCATTCATGATAAATTTTGATAATGATACTACGGAACATATCATTAACAAAGAAATGTATAATTGATTACTTCTTCGGTTTCGATTTTGTATCAAGTACTAGTCTATAATAAGTAATCTCCTAAATTTTGAGTTTAGATGTTAACATCTTCATTTTCAAAGGTTAGACAAATATTATCATTAACACATTCAATTATCTAAAGATATGAAGATTTCATTTTCTATCTTAACATAGGAAGAACGTGATATCTTTCATATATTATAATAAAAGAAAATAAATTCTTGAAAAATCATCCAGAGGATATAATCCCCAAATGTCTTCTAAGCTTTGATAGCTATAGATTTAAATAAAGATCACCATTCGTTATGGTGTTTAGTTTTATAGATGAGAATTTTTGCATATATGGACAGTGAGTATGTTGCAAGAAGTTTACATATGAAATCTAAATAGTAACTAGAAAGGTCCGAATGATAGTCAACTTAATTATGAACTTTTTTCCACGAGAAAAAGTGCTCTTTACTTGTAAAACGAAGGAAACTTGGATTCAATTATTTATAAAAGGCAAATAATTGAATAAATGCTTCCTTGTTTTTGCAATTGCTTATTGTGCAATCCTGAATAACTTATTAGCTATGAATCACACAAGCTAAGGCATTTGGCCTTTGATTATACTAACAAAGACTCGTCCAAATCTAAGTTTGATATCCACTTCTAAGCTAGGAAGTTTGAGGTTTCATAACTCGATTTCCAATATTTGATTTATACGCCATTCACGTGATCTTGGGAATCTAGGATATGCATTCTTGAGCTTCATAGTTTTGAGGTACATATCAAACCTAGATTTATATGGGTTTATATTAATGTCTATTTTCAATGCATCGAATGCACTATGTAGATTCAATGTACTAATTACACATATAGATATGCGTATAGAAAGAGTTGATAAATCACCCCTCTCTAGTTCTAAAATGCACCATGCTTTCGCAGTAATTTGATTAGCTAAGCCCATATAAATACCAAATAGCTAATAATTTAAAGAATCAAATATGCATGATCAAAATTAATGGCAATTTATGAGCCATCACATATTGGCACATATTGGAGGGAAATTTCAATAAACACATCTGCCCATTTAAGGAAGGCTTACAACTTCATGCATAGGTTGACATATTTATATAGTTTAATGATTACATATTCCTTATGCTCAAACCAATTCCGTCTATTTTCTAGTAATTGTTGGATGTCAAGTAGGGTTTTCTATACTATGGTGCTTTATAGGCGGCTCATTCTTCACATAATTCTATTGGATGATCTTTATTGCATCTTTTTAAAGACTTCCTTCTTCATGATTTTTGGATTTTTGTAAAAATATAACATGAGCTATGTAGCTTTGATCTTTTATTCATCCTTTTTCATACACAAATTAGTAATTGTTTCTACATTGTTCATCCTTAACAAGGTATGGTATACCTAAGAACCTACCATGAAAATATCTTTTTCCCAAGGAAATGTTGGTAGGGAAACACAAGGGATGCTTACCCATATCTGTGGATGACATTCCTAATAAATACATTGACATAAACAAATGCACCTACCTAGGGCAATTCAAACTGGGCACCCATTGGCATGAAACTAGTTGGAAAATTCTCAACAACATTGATGAAAATTAGTTGAGCTAACCCCTTTGGTTCCACCATGACAATTTTCATGTGAATTGCAAACACTTTTCTTGTATATTCAACGAGCCTCTTCATTTGTGAAATATGTGTTTAATCTCTCTTAACAATAAGCTAACCCAATTACAAATATGTTAGTTGTTTTCTTTGTGAATGATTAGTAACCATTTATAATAGAACTCCTTTCGTTGAATGTTAAATATTATTCCGAAGAGTATTGTCATTGACCTTTGATCATAGTTTTGAGCTATAAGAAAAAAATGAATGTGTTTCTCCAAATCATCTAACATGGCTATCTAATGTTACTTCAACAATATTCATTCTTAATTCTTCATTAACATATTTCATTCTACGTTGAAATTATCTTTATTGATTAAAGTAGTTTGCAACGTAAACATTCACTCAAATAATTATATAAAGAAAAATATAGCACCATCCATGATGTCTATCTAATATCCTTGATAGTTCTTGACCATGCAATTAACTATTGTAGTTTGAATTTTGTGTTGGGACATATATACTATCAAATGCAAATTCAATTATTTAGATGCATCCAACACATTTTTCTTATTATAGTCTACCTCAACTTTGTTCTTAATATATTATGTAAATTTCGTTGTTTAAATGTATGAAATAATCAATCATTATGGTTATTTTTTACTTTTCTAAATATTTTACAATGACCTTCTCTTTACATTTACATAACCATTTTAAACATAACATAAATGATAAGCCATAGTCTAAACGTTTTACGAAATGACTCTTCTACGACGATTTTTTTCGTGGACATTTGCTTGAAATATGACAAGAAATTGTTACATCCGCGGATTTGAGTGATTATTTCTGTATAATTGCAGTGCCCCAGGGTTTTTCAACATGTTGAATCCATTTTTGCATTCAAAAATGGATTTTAAACAACAAAAAATAGTGGTTTCGAGTAGATTTATGTTACTGGATTCCGACGAAAAAAGCCATTCCGTAGAACACTTAGACAACACCTAAATGATAATATACATTTTCAACCATAAACTAACATAACTGATAATGCACATTTTCAACTATAAATTAGAGAATCAAATTAAAAAAAAAACAAACTATAAACAAAACTATAATTTATTATATAATTATACAACATGATGTACATAATACATCCTTGATTGCAAGTTATAACCTTTAACTTCATAGTGCTCCCTTAAACAAATATCACTTTATACTATGATTGGAAAATCTCATAGTTTATTGATGCATGACCCGCTCACTGTTCCCCTTTAAAGAATAGTAGGATCCTCAAAGATGCATAATTTAAGATGATGCAATTCGATGTTAATAATCACCAACCGTACGAAAAAAATTGTAAAATGCAAAAAGCGTGGACATTTCTGTGTACATTTATGAGCCACACTCTCCTTGTCTTCTCCCTGATAAGTTTTGCGGAAGGAGTGCTGCCACAAATTCCTGAAGTGTTTATATGTCAACTGGACGGGCGATGAAATGTAAGCCGGGGAAGCGAGAGAAATCTGAAGAATGGCTCATTTTCAGGCTGTAACATTGTACTCGCCAATATCCACTTCAATTGGAATAACCAGGGATTACTTTCCCAAGCCAATTACGAGAATAGTACCTACCAAATTCAAAGCAAACAAACACGCAGTCTGGAAACATGGCCTTGGGATGAAATTCAAAAGCAAACACACAGTCTGGAAACATGGCCTTCAACTGAAATTCGATGGGTGGAGGGAACCCACAAACACACTCAACTGCATATGCAAAGCTCAAATCGATTCGGGAGAAACAGAACTCTCAGAGGCGGAAACAAGAAACCAGAGGGTATTGCAGGTAGCCTTGTGGGTCATGGAAGGTGTTTACATATTCTGGCTGTTCCTTCTGCCTTATGCCCCGGTACATATAGTCTATTCTCTGCCTCCACTTCAATCCGTTTATTAATTAGTTCTAAATTGCAGTGCTTTTTCTTGGTTTGATTTGGGGTCATGGGTTTATAAATGTTTTCATAACATGTAATTGAGCTTGTACACATGTGAAGAGAGTGAGGTACCTGACTATGTGATGTGGGGATAAGCTCTTGTATGTTACTGGTCTCAGAGAGTGGAATTTGGGATGTAGAGACTCTGCAACAGGAAAACAACACTGAGTCACATATCCTTATGTAGATAATATGTTTTCATGCTTCATGTGATGAATTCATGATTTATGGTCAAGGTTAGTCAATGATAGGCATTATGATAATGCACTCCTAATGATCGAGAAGGTAAGAATAGCTAGGGAAGTTGAACTGCTAGTAATTCCTTGCTATCTGTGAAAGAGATCTGGAATTGTGTGAGATTTCACACCCTTATCTAGCGTGGGTAAATTTATCCCTAAATGCTCTCAGTCTCATTGTCTTGAAGATTTCCCTACTCTTTCTTCATCATTGGATGATTTTGCTGAAGTTCCCATTGACAGGGACACTCTCAAGGTGAAAAAAATATATCATAATACCGTCCTGCATAATTGACTTGCCAGTCCTTTTGCGAAGCAAAATACTCGACTTGTCAATCTCCTATGGAAGGTATGGTGGAGCTTTGATTACTCTCCAGTCCATCATTGACATCCTTCTGTGCCTTTAATGTGCAATCAATGTATTTGGAGCCACCTAAGCTTGGTTGTAACTATGTTTTACCCCATGGTGAAAATGCTCATTTTAGGTAAATTACTAGTGTAGCCAATGAAGTGATAAGCAAATGCAAAGCAGAATGTTAATTGTCACTGGAATGTGCCACAGTCAAATTAATCTACATTAATAGCATCCTTCTTAAACTGATAAATCAGTCACAAACTTTTTGGATTAGTCTCCTTATCATTGAATACATACTCAAACAAAATTAAGTGCTTGGGGTATGTTGATCTGTCAATCCAAGGCCCCCGGTATCTTTCTCCAATGAGTGAAACCTCACATGATACCAGTGGAAGATCCTATTTCCCTTTTGGTTTGCATTGAGGGTAACTGTGCAAAATGCTCTTTAATTTGGAATAATTAGAGGCATTGGGTAGGACGCACAAGGAATAGTAAACATGATGACTAGCAAGGATCTTGGAAACAACTATTAACTTCCTTGCTGGAGAAGTGCTGGCGGTACTAGTTACTGGTCTTGTTCTCCACTTTGTTTGAAACCCTGTCCCACATGTCCTTGAGAGAACATATAGCCAAATGGAATCGCCAAGTATTTGGCAATAATTCATTGTGTTACTCTGTTCCATCCTCCGGGAATGGTGCAACCAATCAGGAATAGTGGCTAAGCCAATAAGACAATTTTTTGTTTTATGATCACTGATTCTAGCACTTGAAGCAGAACAGAAAGTCTCTAAATGGTTAATTCTGCCAGTGATAAAAGATCGAGTTAGCTTTGGAGAAAGTGTTGAATCATACTCAAAATCAACATTCAACATTTCTTACCCCCTGGAAGAGAGATGCCCTTAATCTACCCTTAAATTCTGGCAACCTGTACTAAATAGCCTTGTTCATCTACTGTAATAGCATATAAGAGAGGGGCTAGTGGACAGCCATAGATCTTCTAGGAAAGAATAAGATGGGTTAGATGTCCATTAAGTTATTAACCCTGACATTAATAGAGGCTCTGGAAGATAAAACATTCACTGTTCAGCTCTGAACTTTGGACCAAATCCAAGCCACATTATCGTGTCTAGGATACAGTCCTACTCTATTTTGTCACGGGCCTTGTTAAAGTCAAGTTTAAAAAACAAGGATTTCTAAGGAGTCTTCTTTGACTACTCAATTGCTTCCTAGGCTGATAAACTGATCTATTCAATGCACACAACCCAGACAACCACATGCTCAATTCTCCTGGCCGAAAATTTAGCAAGAATCTATATGCTACTTTAAGTAGAGTGGTCGATCTCCAACAACTTATTGAGTTTCTGTTAGAGGAATTAGGAATTAACTTGAAAATACCAACATTAGTCTGTTCTCCAGAGATCTTGACTAATGAGCTTCCTCACATATCTTAAAAGGTCCTCCGCTATGATGTCCCACATTGTTTTATGGAACTCAACTAAAAGTCTGTCTTCCCTTGGAGACTTGTCATCTTTCTTGGCCCAAATTGTATCTTTAATCTCCTCAATTGAAAGAGTAGAATCTATGCACTTGACCTCTCAATAGGAAAGTGTGGGGAGGACAACTAGTTTGCATTTATCTTTGTCTGGAACTTGCTCTTCTAAGATTGGACGGGAAGAAAATATGTTCTAAAATGCTCCTACAAGGCATCCTTTATCTCCCCCAAGTCCTCCGTTATCCTGTCTTCTTTGGGATGTAGCAAGAAAATTCCTTTTGAGAGTGTTTAAAGAAGAAGATCTTGGATGGTTTGTCACCTCTTTACTAAACCTGGCCTTTAACTTTAATCCTCTAGATTTATAGTTCTCCATCTTCCGAAGATTATGTTCAAGTTAGCCACTTCTTCATTGACACTATCCAAGTCAAGTATCCTCCCTTCTAGTAGACGATTGATTTCAAAGATGTAAGCCTTTGTTTCTTCTTTGTTTGGCTATCTATTCCATTACCCTAGCTAAGCTATGCATCTAACCCGTGCATCTCGGACAGACCCTAACGCACGTGTCTCTATTCTTGGGTCATCCCGTCTGTTACACAACTACCTTCAATAGGCAAGCTTTGTAATAAGCAAATTTGAAGATGCCTCTATTTCTCATGAAAGCCCTAGATGAGTTCTGCAATTCGCAATTATGGGCTTATTCTCGTATTGAGTGGTCCTGTGAGCCCGTGTTGACCCCATTTTCTGTGTATAGGACCTGCCTTTCTCATTGCAGATTGGCTACACAAGGGTCTCACCTGGCCTGTTTCTGAATCTTCTAGAAAAATGGCTAACCTAGTTGAGACCCCCCACCCTGGGCCAAGAGTCTGCCCCAGGTTTTTACGCCCTGTCTTCAGTATCAGAGATTAACAAAGCGGATAATAGAACTGCAATGGGTTAGAGCTGAATTTTTCGATGTTGTACATCTATGACTGACACGAATTATAGAGAGAGACACTAACCACAGATTTGAAACTTGCAATTATCTGTGTGGAAATTACACATATGATAATATCTGTGCAGGATATGAAGAGTTCAAAACTTGAGCAGAAATACTCAAGCCTCAAGTAGAAGTACTCATATATGGAACAAAAACACCTGGAGCTTGAACAAAAATCCTCAGCTTGTGAATAGTCCCCTTTGCTCTACTGAGAAACTCAATTTCTGTCGATTGAAATTACAGACCTTAAAAATAGATATGCTGCGATTCTTAACCAACAAGAAAACCTCAAACAAGAAACAATAATACATCAACAATCCATACAAAGACAGATTGGGGAACAAAATTCTTGGTTTAGGTGGTTAAGGGAAAGAAAGCACCATTGATTGTGGAGATTGTGCAGGCAAAGTTCGAAGAAAGGCTTAGGTGTGGTAAGGAACTGAACCTCAGAGTCCGTGGCCTCCCCTCTTCTTCTGACCACATATAGATGGGCCTTTCTTTCATCCATGACACTCTTGTTGAAGGACATAAACCTCGAAGAGCTTGGATGACAATGACTCTATCTCATTCACTTCTAGTTCATTGGGGATCTTCTATCTGCTTTGAGAGCCAAGAAGTGACTCGTCTCACTCCTCAACATTTACCTAGATGTGGATCTTGTTACAACAAAATCTAGCACCCTTGTATGATGTAAAGTCCTAAGCATCAAGGGGCACTCCTCAACATATAGATGGGCCTTTCTTTTTCTTTTATCCATGACACTCCTGAGTTGAAGGACATAAACCTTGAAGAGCTTGGATGACAATGGACTCTATCTCATTCACTTCTAGTCCATTGGGGGTCTTCTATGTGCTTTGAGAGCCAAGAAGTGATTTGTCTTACTCCTCAACATTTACCTAGATGTGGATCTTCTTACAACAAAATCTAGCACCTTTGTATAATGTAAAGTCCTAAGCATCAAGGGGCTAGTTTTGTGCACTCATGAAGGCTTCCCATTGTCACCACAATAGCTCTTCCTCATACTTCTGGTTGGCTCTTCTCCAACTCAAGGGGGCTTCTCTAAAGATAAGATTGCTAAGGCTATGGAGTGGAGGCACAAGGTGATTTTTGAAGAGTAAGCCTTAACAAAATGTATGGTAGTAGTATAATGGATTATTGAGTGGTGTGAGAACAAAAAGGTGATGGAAAGCCCCAAGACTAGTGCCCACCAAATCTTGGGAAAAATGGAGTAAAAAAAGGCATGGATCTATGGGGGCTAAAACTTGAATGTGTAAGGAAAATGAGGGCTGCTATGCATGCCACAAATCAGCTTTAGCTTGCTGGAAATTGATGCAGAAAATTATCCTTGGAGAGATTGGAGTGTTACTCTAAAACAAAGCCATTAAGGTGATGTTATATTGGTTCAAGCAACAACCTAGTTTGTTAGATGCAAGTTTAATATAACAACAATGAACATAAGGGGGGTTTAATCCTCACATTACATTATCCAAATGGTAGCTGCTCCATTACAAGGCCTTTATGATTACAAGGTTTTTTCTACAAAAATAAACATGTGAAAAATTGCAAAAATAAAACCTCACAGAAAACAGATGCAATACCTCCAATCTTCTATTTAGCTTGCCAAAATGATGTACAATGTAGTCTAACGGGAGAACTCATTCATCCCTAAATCCTCAACCGTACAAATGAGGGAGAGAACAAGCCTTTATATAGGTTTGAGCTCAACACCTCTTACAATAAAAAAGTAATTGTTTTCCTAAATCCATTTGTTCTCCAAGAAATACAATAAAATATTACATTTCTATCTTCCTCGACAAACTCCTTACTAAAATTAGAAGTGAGTTGTTAGGATCCACTCTCCTTTCCTAGAAGAAATAATAAGATAATCATCCCCCACAAGGAAAACAATATAATATTATTCTCATCTAACTAGCTTCATGAAACAATTTCAGTAATAATAAAATAATGAGTTAGCTAGGATTAACCTCCAAAAATAGCCAAAAATGTAACAACCACCTTAAGTAGGATGTTATCTTCTTCATTTAAAATTTGACCCATGTATAACGTTTCATGTATAATGTTTCAAAGGTATATACATCCTCCATAATTAACAATCCCTCAAAAAATGAGCAAGGAGATCTCAAAAATGTGGATCGATCGATCAGCATGAAGAGAGGGGATGTCAGGCTTAAAAATAACGCCCCCACACATGTGCCATGCTGCACCTTCCATATCCTTAGAACCATTGTAAGTTCATAATCAAAGACGATTCCATATAGTTAATGTACAACATCCAATTCCATGTAAGATAACCCCACAATGTGAAATGAAAGGAAGAGGCGGCCCACCAAATGATTTTCTTCATAACTCATGGGCTGAGTATGTGAAGGAAGCTCCATGCAATAAATAATTCATGGCTAGGAATGGCCGTCTTACTCCATCCCTAGGACGGCTCCTTAGCATCTGATGTCACCCCCATCAAATTATTAATCCAGGGAAAGGTTGACTTGAGGACCTACGACTTCATGTATAACAATGCTTTGATCCACACAATAATTAATATAACATAGAGCGGCTAAATAACATATGTTTTCAAGTTAAAAGGTGAATCCGTGGCCAAAGAATATGAAGCGGCCCCATCACAATCTCTCCCGTAAAGTCACCTCCCTCTAATGATGTAAAGGTTGACTCGTCGTCAAAGGTAGCTCGAAGTCATATGTGTGATGCTCCATAAGTCTAAGCTTCTTATGAGAGAAGGCCCATCGAACATATTAATAGAGTACCTCAACATGTGGGCCCACCATGGTACACTTCAATGTGGTTCAAGGTGTATTACATTAAAAGGGGTGTCCCATTATTAAATAATAATAATCTATCTTCACATATGTGCCCACCATGGGATAATATAACATTTCATTATAAGGTTGATACATGAGGTAGAAGGGGTTGACCCCATTACAAATAAATCATTATAAAGTACCTTGACATATGTGTCAATGTGGAGTATATATCATAAAATTTTGTACCCAAAAATAAAAGTGGTACCTCCTAGTGAGCCTCACCATAAACCAAAGTTGTAACCAAAGGAAACAATGTGTTGCACCATCCGGAGCTAGAATAACACCATGTCATTCTTGATTCATGAATATCCATTAAAGTGTTCCACAAGTAAGATATATGAGTGCTAGGTTAGGCTAACCATGAACAACATAATCATCTACCAATGATTTACCATAGTACCAAAAAGCATCTCACAATCATCAAGCAAAGCATCAAGACCATAAAATTCTAACCCCAAAGCTCCATCAATCAAAGATATGCAACCATGAAGAGAGAACTAGGTACTAAGAAAATTCACCACAGAAGACACATGTCATCCTATACTATTAGTGTTCGACCCTTAGGGGCCAAAACCATCATATATGAACCAACATGTATACCAATGTAACACCATGATGATGTAGTAGGATCCATATTCATGAAAAAGTATCAACAAGGCAAGCACATGTGAGAAGACCATCAAGAAACAAACATAATCTCCATCCAACCAAGGAGAAGTGAGACTCCCCCAACCAAAGATATCCATCCATTGGTATAATGCTATGAAGAGAAGGGTCTTAATGAATATATATCCCCCTAAGTCGATCCAACAACTCTAAGGAACAAGAAGAAAATCTCGATAGATGTGATAAAAATCACAAGATGGAACCTCATACATTATGAGGTGTAACAAGTCTTACGTGGTTTCATGTAGAAGAACTTAAGAAGGCTAGAGTGCATGTGGTAACATCCAAGAAAGAAAACTAATGGGTTGTAATCTATGACACCCTCCCCTCGGGGGTGGTCACACCCTGTCAACAAAATGACACTCCAATCGGATCAAGGAGGGGACAACTTCTATCTCTATTGCATGTTGGAACTGCAACTATTCTGGTTCTCTCAAGGTACTTTCTAGGACTTGCTCTCCATCAGGGATGATTTCAAGGATGAAAATTTATTTTAAAATGTAGAAACGTTGGCGAATCTTACTAATCCTTCATATGCCAACTATAAAATGTTTGGCAATATTTTTGTAAAAGTATTCAAATTTATAAGGATTTTATATAGTTTGTATAAAATTTTGGCGATTTTAAAGGTAAAATAATTTTATCCTATAGAATTTGGGTGAATCATTTTTAGAATAACGAATATTTTTTTGGGAAAACCCATGGAAAATTAGCCCATGAGCGAAATTTAGCCCCTAAAATCATCCCTTCTCTCCATGTGGGACCTTATCTTCTTGACTACGATGCATGAAGGGAGCACTCCCAACTATTGTATATTGGGTGTCAACTTTCAAGCATGAGACATGAATATCTAGTGGATTTCGCTTTCCTCATTCATGGTTGTCTTTGATCCAAGGTGTCAGTATCAATTTTTGATGTACACTCTAGATACGTGTGGATTTGGATTTGGTAGGTCCTTGCCCCGCTCCATAGGATATTTTCATTGTCGTTTGGTATTTCCCCACTACCTCTTTGACCTTCATTCTTTGCTTGGACGGGGATCCCCTTCTTGACCTATACCTAGATATCTCTTTGTACTTCTCTCTAGGGCACAACAACCTATTGGGCAACTTTAATGCTTGTAGTAGGATTTTGCAAACATTGATCCATGATGGTCTAAGGATGTACTTTTCCTTCACAAGATGGATCCCAATGCAGTGGGTTTACAGGGAGAGTCAACTTATGATTTTAAGAACATCACAACATATGAGACACCTTCCCCAATTCCCTATTTATTGTTGTAGTATTGGAATATAACAATCCAATAGTATATAAAATCTAATGTGAAAGTCATGTTAATATAAGTGACTAATAACAAGATAGAGGTAAGTTAATTAGATATTAGTAAATGAGGTAGTTAGGTTGTTCGGGTAACACACCTACCTAGCAAATGAAATAAAAGGGATCAACCCCATTGCATAAAATGACTTCATTGTAATAAAACAAATATTTCACATGAGTCTGTTTCTAATCATGTCTTCATCTTTCTTGTGTTCTTAAAAGTTTAACATTGTTGACCACGCCTTCCTTGCCTTTACCCTCCTGGATGCGCATCCTTCCCCACCTCCCCCTTCCCCGAGATTATATTACAATTCACTTCGATATCAAGTATGCTAATGTTATGCCTTTCACCTCTCCCAAATAATCCCATAATTCCCCTACTTCTCTTCCCTTATCATAGCCGTGACCAAATATGACTTATTATTAAAGGTCCTTGGTGATGTTGCCCTAGACTATGCAAACTAATTTTTCTTAGATCCCAGATTAATTAATTACTAGCTTTGCTTGAATTTATGAAATAACCGAAATACGAAAATGAAATAAATGAGCAAAAGAACACGCCATCCACATACAAAATAACACAAAATATATCCTGGGAAACCCAATATGGGAGAAAACCCAACTAGAAGATGAGGCCTATGCTCTGCTCTCTTTTCGTTAGTTATGGAAATGCAAATACAAATAAAAAGGTACTCACTGTGGAGTTTCCTTTGACACTGTGGCCTATATGGTTGCTACATAATCTTTTCCTCTTTTGTTATGCTCTCAAAATACCACTCCTAGATGCTTTGCTCAACTATGGAACACATACAATGCTCAAGAATGAAACCCCTTCTCCTCCTAGCGGCTTGGTATTTAACATTGCCCGATAGCCATCTAGGGTTAGGGTTTTTGCATCCTCCACTCTCCATTAGTGATAAGGTTTGGACCTTTTAGAATCTTCTTGAAAGTCCACACATGGTGAGCCCCATATGTGTGAGTAACAGGGGCTAATGTGGCATCCACTCGTACCATGGTGTTCAACTAGGTAGGTCAACTTGTAGGAGGAATAACTTTCACATATGGGATTTGATTGAGGTGATTTTTGCACCATTGGAAAGGTCTTGGTGTGTAGATCAATGTCGTGGGTGTGGACACAAGTGTCAAACATTCTAACCCCAAAAAGTGTCGTTTAGTGCCTCAAAATGGCTTTGGAAGGTTCCAGACCGCAATTTTACAAACTGAGACCTGCCACTAAAATGGCCCTACAAGTTTATTCCTCCAATTTTTTCCACCTAGAAAGTACCAAGATAGATGAAAAATTATATGATGATCCAATCTAGATCATACCTCTCCATTTAGGGAGGCTTTTGGTCCCCAAAATATTTACTGAATGAGGTGAGGAATTTTTTCCTTCTCTCTAGAGTAGCATTTTTCTTTTCCTGGAAATTGTCCTTTCAACCTAATTTTCCAAAGGTCATGATGCTCCTATCTTGTAGTTCTGGACTTCATCTACAAAATTGTGTCTTCTGCCAAGTCTTCCTGAGCATCTGGTGCTATGTCCTCTATGGTAGGACGGACCTGCTCCACCTCCTCATCCAACATGGAAGGCTCATAGAGTTTCAAATTCTCCACATTCACTACTAAGTAAATGCATATATATGGGGGTAGACTAAGTTAGCTATAGGCGTTATCTCCCACCTTCTCCAATACCTCAAAAGGGCCATACCGTCGAGGCTTGACCTTCTTACCATGACCTTGTAGTCTTTTTTTGTTCAGTTGTAACCAAACTCTGTCTCCAACTTTGAATGAATTATCGGTTCTGTGTTGATCATGTCCGGTCTTATGCTTTTCCTGTGACTTCTTCAATGTCTGCTATACTTGCAAATGGATCTGTCTAATCTTTTCAACAGATTTTTCTCTGCTTTCAATGCTTCTCCTGTGATGGTTTCACTCACTCCTCCTTGCTATCGATATACAACATCCAAGGGTGAAGACAACAAATAGCCAAAACAAGTTTCAAATGGGGACTTA
>JASDQU010171697.1:0-10757 GCA_032191745.1 Picea mariana
TCAAATATGGAAAATTTGGAGGAATTCGAACCTCTATTTTCATCATAAGGGATAAGATCCTTTAACCACAAGATTTGAAATGATATAAGAGAGAAAGTGATCAGATGCAAGAGGGGGGGATTTCCCAATTTATTGGAATGTAAAGCCCAAGCCTTGGCCATCTTTGTTTGCAATCTTCAAAATTTATGGTTTCAAGGTTTGCTTCTATTGACGCAATTAGCACTGAGATCGATCAACTCTGGTCCTTCTCACCGAGATTGTCATCTTGGAAACCTTTTGAGATTTGGAAGGTGGTCTATTTGATGAGCCACATATGAAATACATAGCATATGCTTCTGATGCTAGACAAGAAATTCACCCACTTGAAGAGAAACCCCTTTATTTGGGGAATACAGAAGCCTACGTTAATTATTGCAGGAAGAAGCCAATTTTATGTTGTAGTTTCAAGACCATTCTAATGTAATAACTTACTTTGCATCCTTTTGAATGGATAGGTTTCTCAATTGAAACAGACTCAAATATGTTGACCATATACACGAATTTTGTTATTTATTTTTTGAGTATTGTATGTGTTATTTTATCTCTTATTTTAATTTTCAGTATTATTGTTCTTGGGGTAAGCGACCTCTCTCAACATTTCATTCATAAATCAAAATTTTTTGAAGATCCATCTGAGGTATCAAAACTATATTTCATCAATATAAGGAAATTGTTTTATCATGGCCCATGGAGAAAGAAAATACATGTTGAAACTCAAGAGAGAGGTAGTGTCACCGTGTTATAGAGCTTTGGTGCTTCTAGCAATTATATCTCCCAAACTAGAAAAACATAATATAACACCCCATTTTAGATAACACAAAAACCTTTCAAATGATTTATAATGCACCCTCTAAAATTTATTGTAGATGCTATTGTAGTTGTTCAAAGTTAACATAAGAGGCACATGCTTCATTCTATCCATGAATTGGTGATATTATGGTTGGGAAACTGTAGGTAAGATAAGAGAGGGATGGAATGAGGTAACCCAAGATTGTTAATGTTGACTGAAATTTTTTAGGTCATGCCATGCTCGTGTGAAGATACAAGAACACTTGATGTTAGAGGGATAAGTGTAGAGGAATGCAAAATATGACTAAAAGTAAAATATTTCAGAAATAAAATAAAATTTCATCACAAATGAAACATTCAAAAATTAAGTAATCCCTTTTTAAGTTTGGGTATAAGGGGTTTTGTACCGTAGCAAAAGAAGATGTTCCTAGGTTGGCTCGATTCAGATTGTAATCGACCAACAACTCTTCGCATACTGTTATTGTTTTCACCACACATACAAATATCCTATTACCTTCACACTCCTCAAAAATGCAATTGGGTTCCTTTCTTGTTGTCCCAGGCCTCGTACTGTTTATAAGACCTGCAATATTCCCCGTTGCCTTTGGCCTTCCATAAATATACATAGTCACTCCTTTATTTTTATTATTGTCTTTCAACTGTATATAATTTGTGACGAGTGTGTATCTATGCATACTAGGCATATATTGGACTACCCTCAACCATACTCCATAAGTGTAACATGGTCCAACATACTCAAAAAATTCAACTAATCCGCCATATTTTACCTTTATGCCATCCATGGAGAATAAACCAAGGCCATGGATAGATGACAGAGCAATGCAATACATCCTCTCATTAACACAGAAGTCGATGTCCAACTCTGGCAGTTCCTTGGGTACCCACTGTTTTAGTAGGTGTTTGTACCTCAAGGGAACCTCGATGTCACCTATGCTCTCATCGTCATAAGAGCATGATCCTCCTTCAACAAGAAAGAATTTCATGCACCTACCAAAATTTCTTCTGACCTTTTCACCTCTAGTTGATTTCGCCTTGTAACATGTGTTGGATATGTTTTCCCTTGTCCCTCTCGAAATTTCATCCCTCGAGCTGGTTGATAGGTCTGGTAGATACATATTTGGTTGTACCTACACTCCATTGAGGGAGAAGGAAACTTTAGGCCAATGATCTTCATATTATAGTATAGCTAAAGAGAAACATTGAAAAGATAACTTGACATGTAAGACTTTTACATCTAGGGTTGGAGCCCAACCTTTCAGAAAACACAAAGTATTTCTTAACTCAGTATTTTGGGTAGGTGTTGGGCCAAAATTATGTGGGAAGATAGAATTAGAAATAATTTATAATTTCCCATCTAATTTGTAGCCCACCTCTAATTCATGAGAACCCATGAGGGATTTCATCTTGCTAGTGAGTAGGTTATATGGTGAAAAGGATTTCTCTTATATGTAGAAGCATTGGGTTCCCTCGATACACCAAATGTTGAAGAAGGTAGTTGTAATATAAATGACTAGAGAAAATGATTGTTATATTTGAGTAGAACAAAGGTAGAAAAAGACCTTATAGAAGTTTTTCACAAGTGATAGTGTCTATTGTAACTCCATAGTAAGTCCATGCTTCTTTGTAAACAACAAGGTGCATTGCTCATTTTCTTGTTGGTTTTTCCCAAATCAGGTTTCCCATAGTACATATTGTCATTCCTTGTGTTGGTGTGCTCATTTTACTAATATATGTTCTCTCTTATATTCTCAGTTCATTTCAATATTTTAACTAATATACTAGTAACATTTTGATCAAAAGAAAACATTGTATAAATGACCTAGATGAGACATTGGCAAGAATGGAAGTGTGTGTCTTTGACATCTTCATAGTATGGAAATTTTAATGTCAATAGAGAAAATTTTAGGAAATTTTAATGTCAATGTAGAATTTCATGCACTTAAAAGACACCAAAAACAATAAGTTTTGGTATCTTGGACCTAACTTCCTTTTGAGTACTTGAAATTGAATTAGACTTGTGGGAATCCATTGGCAAAGTTCCAGATCATCTCAAAAAAATTTCAATGGATCAACGAGTCGTTATTGAAATGGGTCGAGGTTGCAATTTATCCTAAAGATCGATGGATACGCTCTGATGCAAATGCATCAATTTCTATCTCTTTTGTCTTCAAAGGTTTCACATAGAGGGATCATGATCATGCCAAACAGGTCAATGATTACAATTACCCAAATTCGTTAAAGGTTGAGGCCGGTTTCAATCCCCCCTCCAACAAACAGTTAGCCTCCTCCAACAATGGTCAAAGGAACGCACAAAAAGTCATATGTGAGGTTTTATTGATAAAGTTTCGTTATAATGCAAATGAGATTACTTGTTTAGTCAAGAAGTAAATATTTGGATCGCATTGGTCATATGGATACTATTGCTAACGATTCAGATTATAAATTTGAGTTTCAGACTCTTGAGGATAGATCGAGTACTCCAATTACCGGTTTTAGTGATAGTACCGATGAGCGTAACCCTGTTGTTTTTGTTGATAGTGCCGACGAGGGTAACCTTGTTTTGGGTGTTCATGTATACATTTATTCAGATGATGTCCATGAGGATAATTGTCTTCAGGATTGTAGAGCAGCTCGCCATCATCATCGTCCAACAATTCATCACTGTTGTAGTTTATGAAAACCCTATCCTCATTCTTATACTGAGGGCTCCTTATTCTCATGTAGAAGATGGATTAAGAAAAAAACTAAACCCTAAACTCTATATCATGGTTTTTTCCAGGTGAGGAAGAAGAAGAACACTTACCATGGTTTCAAGCCCTCCCTCCTCCGTGCAGCTATTCAAGCCAATTGTGCCTCTCCCTTCTCTCTGTGCCCCTCCTCTATGTGTGCAGATGTGAAACTACCCTATCCTCCTTCTCCTTGACTCTGTGTGTGAAGATCGCATGAAAATATTCGGGGAAGCTAAAAAATTATGAGCGCACTTCGTTGGTTTTTGTTTTTTTTAAATGTTGTTTTTTTTTTTGGTTTTTATATTATTTATATTTATATTTTTGTTTTTTTTGTTTTTTTATATAAATATATATTATTTATATTTTTGGTTTTGGTTTTTTCGTGTGGTCGTTTTTATATTGATTTATCTATCTATATATCTATCTATCTATATAATATAATATAATATAATATATATTATCATATATATATAATATTATAATATAATTCGAGGGATCGTGCACCCACATGAAAATGACCACACAAGGGAGCACTAGGCAAACAGATGAGCTAGAGGATGGATAAGAACCAATTTTGGCTTGGAAGTAGATTTTTTAATATGGCCTCACCAAGGTTATGCAATGCAAGGCGAGTTCGCAAGATGGGCACCTGAACACAATGCAAGGTGGGCTCCCATACACAATGCAAGGCAATGCAAGGTGGGTTCCCAAACGCAACTCAAGGCTAGTTCACAAGATGGGCGCCTGTTGGTCAGTATAATTGCTTATTAATTAAAACAATCAAGTGTCACATAAATTGTCAACCCAGGGAAGTCTGTTTATTTCAAAGGCAATAACACACTGTATATGCTCAATCTCAAAAGAAATCCAAAGTTGTAGTAAAAGTTACACTAATCACACCTTGCCTTGAATAGACTGAATTTCTACCTTGAATTACAGTGAAAACACTATATCTATTGCAGAGTTTTAAGATTCAAAAGGAAATAATTATCAGAAGAATCATGGATTACATTAAGAAATAACAACCTAGGAAAAAAGAACCTTTCAGCACACTGCAAAGAAGACTAACTATTCTGTAACAGAGAATAGAACCCTATTCCCCAAAGTAGGAATCTTCAGCACCTATCTTTGACTATCACACTTTCATAAACTCATTCTACAAACAGAATTACCAATCAAAATGATTAACAAGTACTGAAGGCTAACTATTCTGTAACAGAGAACATGACCCTATTCCCCAAAGTAGGAATCTTCAGCACCTGTCTCTAACTATCACACTTTCATAAACTCATTCTGCAAACAGAATTACCAATCAAAATGATTATCAATTACCTAGGAATGAATTGTATGAAAACGATGTAACAATCAGTGGAAACAAAGTTTCAACAAAATAGAGTTTTAACAAGGTATAGATAAAAACAATACTAACACACTACAGAAACTAATGGGTGAATCTTGTGAATAAGTTGGGCCCCTTCCTTCTCACAAGATTCCCTAGAAATAAAGGGGATTAAGAAGTAATGCTCAGAATGATCTTTTATTCATCTGTCAAATATGACAAGTTACAATATCCAAAGTGAACACGCTCCTTCTCTGTGATTCGCTTCTAGCTAAGCTTTTAGTAATCCCCCCTAATGCTGATTTCTCCACTATTTAAAGAGGAGAATCATCTTAATACAATTAAGCATAAAATTACATGTGTACATACAAATCCTATTCTTAGTCTGATCTAATCTTCTATGCTGGAATAGGATATTCTGATCTCCCGTAGCAAAATTTTGTTACAGTAGTTAGAATGGTGTTGGCTTGAGGTACAACTGTTGAGGCCGATGTAACAGCTTCTTTATTTATCTTTTCTTGTTACTGTTGTTTGTAAAATTCTCTTTCAACATCGCAAATCACAGACTGTTTCAGCAATGAGATTTTCACCCTGTTTGACTGTTTTAGCAACGTGGTCTCAAGCAACAAGGATGGTTGTAATGGTGTTGGCTTAAGGTATGGTTGTTGCAGCCAGTGTAACAGCTCCTTCTTGTTACTGTTGTATGTGAAATGTTGTTTCAGCATCGCAAATCACAGACTGTTTCAGCAACATGGTCTTCAAACAACAACAATATATTAACTGCAGTTCAAACTGTTTCAGCAACTATATATTTCTGATTAATGGCTAAGTATGAGAGTAAGGTAAAATTACATGTAAAACAAATTAAACATATAGCAAAGAGAAGAAACATTATACACCTTTGGAGAAATAGGTTAAGGTGATAATGTAGGCTTAAATATGAGTGGGAAAAGGATGTAATGATAGCAAAAAGTATGAGCAAAAAGGTACATTATAGGGTCCTAACATCCCCCCCAACTAAAAAGGTTGCATGTGCTCAGGCAACTTCAATTTGAGTCAGAATCTGGATACCGACTTTGAGTGTGCAAATTACTTAAGTAGTAGCTGTGAAAAGTACTGCCTGTTGGAGCTCTGAATCCTTGAACACGTTGTAGCCTTTGCCAGGCTGCTGCTTCAACCTTCTTGGGAAACTTATGATGAACTTGATACTTCTCTGCTGGAATCCACAGAATGGGAAAATGGAACTGATAACCTATCCAATTTTCAGCACATTGCTGGAAACATTTGATGTAACTCGATACCCTGGAGATTGCTATCTCAAGATTGTTAGGACTAAAAGGATTGTGCTCTTGCCTTTTCTCAAAATATTGTTTCCAAAACGTGTTTGCTTTTAGGGAAGCAGTCTTTGTGGATTTAATAAACTGTTGACAATCCTAAAGTACTGTTGCCTGTAGTTGCCTTATGTATTGAGTCATCCATGGTTTCTTTAAAATTTGTAATATTCTGCAACAAAGATGGCAACATTCTGTGGTTCTAGCCGTATCCAGAGGATACAGTTATCTTCATTATGCTTGGCAGCTAGAAAATCATTCTGCCACGTAATCTGGTTGGTAAGGAAGGAGACGAGTGCCTGAATCTGGATATCACCAACAAGAGGGTTGAGATTAAGTTGTTTGTTCTCAGGAATGGCTTCATTATGAAGATATACTTCACATAATAGATGTTGATCAATAGTGGAGGCTTCTGCAAAAGTTTGAACAAAATCTTCTAGTTTGAGCACTGCACAGGGTCTTCCTTCTTTGAATGATTTAATCTAAAAAAATGTAAGTCGTTCTATAAAAAAAAGAGAGTAATTTGAGGATGGTTTCCTAGCAGCCAACAATTTTTGTACCAAATCAAACATCAAGAGCAATTTTCCTTTTAACTCTTCATTATGCTTCTTATGGGCACGAGATTCTTGGCATGTTTTCTCCAAAGCTTCCCAGTTTGAATAGATGTGGTTCAGCCAAAGTAGTCTGTGTTCCTGCAAACTTTTGTCCTGTGTAATAGCAGACTCCTTTTTCCATTTGTCCATTATTTCCTACTCACTCCATGGTTGAGTTTGTGTTTCAACATCACAAGTGGTAGGCTGAGGTAGGGTCTGAGTGGCTTTTTCCACAAGAGTAGGGGTACTGATCTTGCTAGGAGGGGCAGATTTATCAATAGGCAGAGTTTGTGTTTCAACATCGTCAGTGGTAGGCCATGGTAGAGTCTGAGTGGCTTGTTCCACAAAAGTAGGGGTACTGATTTTGATAGGAGGGGCAGATTCATCAAAAGTAGAGTTTGTGTTTCAACATCGCAAGTGGTAGGCTGAGGTAGAGTCTGAGTGGCTTGTTCCACAAAAGTAGGGGTAGATTCATCAATAAGCAGATTTTGAACAACTTTACTGATAAAAACAGAGGCTTTTGATTTAACAGTTGTTGTAGGCCAGGGTTCCTGTAGATTAACTTTTCTTTTTGGGATTTTTGAAGGTCCTACTGGTTCTTGTGTAACAGTAGGGTGTTCCTCTTTTTTAACTGCAAAATTCATAGGTGTAGGGGAGGATCCAGGTATTGGGATTTGAACCACTTTTTATCTTGCTTTATCATAAATATCCCCACATTAGCTGCACATATATTCTCTATACTAATCATCTTTTGTGTTTCTCTCTGCCATGGCCGCTACGTGAGCCAAGGTATGCAAATTAATTTCCCTGTCATAGGCATCCTTTTCCATTACCAGCTCTTGCTTGTAAGCTTCCAGTTCTAATCTTAGAAACTCATTCTCTTGTAAGAGAGAAGCCATTGTTGGTTTTGGTTTTGATCTTTCATCGGTGTATTAAGAGGGATGACTGGTTCTTGTGTAGCAGTCACAGCCTCAGTAGCTGGTTCTTGTGGAGTAGCTACAAAATCAACAATTGATTCTTGTGTTTCAGCTACTTGATGTAAAAAAAATAGTGTTTTAGCACCCTGGTAATGTGATTCTTGAACTTCAGGAATAAAGTCAGTAGTTGGTTCTTGTGTTTTAGCTGTAACGAGTTCTTGTGTGATAACTATAGTTGGTTCTTGTGTTTCAGCTACTGAATGAGTAGCCGGTTCTTGTGTGACAACTACTGTTGCAGCACCCTGGGCATTTGATTCTTGTATTTCAAGAATGAAGTCAACAGTTGGTTCTTGTGTTTCAGCTGTAGCTGGTTCTTGTGTATCAGCTATAGCTAGTTCTTGTGTTTCAGCTACTGAATGAGTAGCTTATTCTTGTGTGACAACTACTGAATGAGTAGCTGGTTCTTGTGTGACAGCTACTTGATGTAAAGAAAATGATGTCACAGCATCTTGGGCTTCTGGTTCTTGTGTTTCAGTGCCTGTGGGTTGAACAGGTAAAATTTCTGGGATTTGGGAGGGTAGAGGTGTATGGGTTTTTAGCAAAATGGGTTGGGGGTTTAGAGAAGTGGCAGTAGTGGTTGCTCTTGTTGAAGCCCTCGTTCATTTTTTTGGTAAAAAGGAAGGAAAAGTAGGAATTTTCTTCTTTCTTTTGCGTGTGGGTTTTTCCTCGGTGATGGGGAAGGGAGGGTTATCAGATTTGTCTGCTTCAGAATCATCACTAAGGATATGAACAGTGGGAGTAGATGATTCTAGTAAATTGTGGGACGGACTTGGTATGGCAGAAGGAATTGGATCAATTGGATCTATAGGTAGATTAATAGGTATTTCCGGAGGGTCAGGAAGGTTTTGTGGTTGCTCTTCATGAGGATTTTTAGGATGTTCAACAGCTTCCTGAGGGTTTATGGGTGGATTGTTTAGGAGAGGGTTTTGTTGGGAAAAACCCTTTTGGATGAGTAATTGAATGAGACAGTGGTGGGTGAGGGAAAGGATGGATTTTTAGCCTATTTACAATAATGCAACATGTTTCTGAGACATCCGAGCACATAGTAAGGAATATTGACCAGTCTATCATGTCGTAAATGAGATAACAAGACAAAGTTCGACCGGTAAATCACCTGGTATCAGCCTTCACAGGTAAGGTAGTGCTTTACAAACTCTGCAACTTTCGGCCAAGGAGGTGGCAGCGAGCTAAGTCAAACACCCCGACCTTTAGGCTCAACTTGTTCTTCTGGCAAGAGAAAATCCTGCTGGGCATTAAGGATAATGTGTTTGCGGCTAAACTAGCGAATGCCAGTAATGGGAAGACCCGAAACTTGTGCAATATCATCCTCTGTGACTGGAATCCAAACCCCTTGAACAATAGAATGGTCTTGTTGAAGATTCAGAGAAAATTGAAGAACCTGTTGTTGATCAAATCCTTGGAGCCTCTGAAAATAACCCAACCAACCAGCCTACTGAAAGATTTGGTAGACTTCTGGATACAATTCTAGTAGGGTTGTCATGGCAGGTTTGTATCGTATAATAGGACCTCCCATAGCTATTCAACTCAGTAGAATGCACAGTCAGAGAGTCAAGTAACCGCACCCGAATAGAGTAAGCTTTATGGATGAGGGCATGCAAATGATGGTGAAAACAAAATGAAATGATGGGTAAAAAGGAGTGATCGTAGTTTGTTCATGTGAAATTATGGCATCACGTTTCGATGTTTCTCCCCCCAACTATGGCTAAAAATAGTGACTTTAGGTGAATGATAATAATGAATCGGGATTTTCTCATTAGCCATAGTTCAATTGTATTTACATATAAAGTTTACATACCTCATCTTTACCTTTGATTCATACTTCGAAAAATATAGTGCCTGTCCATAATAGATCTACAGTAACCATGGGAGAGACTTTGGATTTATGAGAGAAATTGTATCAAGGGTTTGTTTAATCATGGGAGAAAGTAGTGAAAGGATAGACTATATGAAAATAGGAGAAGTGAGAGCAAAAGAGCTGAAAAAGATGTTTTTATTGACAGGAAATGCTGGAAAAATGGTGTTTCAGCAACATGAAAAGAATGGAAAAATGTTTGTTGAAGAGTGATGTTTTAACAATGGAGAATACTGCTGAAGAAATGGTGTTTCACCAATGGGGGGAATGAGAAAAATGTTGCTGAAGAGTGGTGTTTTAGCAATGGGGAAATGGGAGAAATGTTGTTGAACAGTGGTGTTTCAGCAATGGGAAAAATGAGGGAAAATGTTGCTGAACAATGGTGTTTCGGCAATGGGAAAAATAAGGAAAAAAATGTTGTTGAGTGGTGGTGTTTCAACAATGGGAGAAATGAGGAAAATGTTGCTGAAGAGTGGTGTTTCAGCAATGGGATAAATTTTTTTGAATAGTGGTGTTTCAGCAATGGGAAAAATGGGAGAAATGTTGTTGAACAGTGGTGTTTCAGCAATGGAAAAAAAATTTGTTGAGTGGTGGTGTTTCAGCAATGGGGGAAATGGGGAAAGGGAATGGAAAGGAAAGAAAATAAATAAGGATGAATGATGGGGATGTTGAATGAAGATGAATGGATTGAAGAAAGAGGGAGCAATGCTTCACAAAATGAAGCTTGGATCTGCTTGTAGTAAGATTGTCCTTTCTTGGTAGGCCTGAGAATCTGCAAAAAAATCAATTGTAACATGCCATTCCTTGACATGGATTATTAGTAAAAGAAATTTAATCTAATACTAAAGAAATTAAATTCAGAAAAATTAATTGCAATGAGGGGCAGGAGGCTCCTCTAAAAAGAGATAATGTGAATCTGCCACACATGTGGCCTTAAAATCTTCTTTGGAAATGGGGCACTGGTACAGACGGTGCCGATGACCATTCACTAATAACAGTGTTTTAGAGTCATCAATTGTGAGGAACCTTATTGTTCCATTGGGGAAAACAGTGTCCACTTTGTAAG
>JASDQU010171697.1:10807-21056 GCA_032191745.1 Picea mariana
CAGCTCGCCATCATCATCGTCCAACAATTCATCACTGTTGTAGTTTATGAAAACCCTATCCTCATTCTTATACTGAGGGCTCCTTATTCTCATGTAGAAGATGGATTAAGAAAAAAACTAAACCCTAAACTCTATATCATGGTTTTTTCCAGGTGAGGAAGAAGAAGAACACTTAACATGGTTTTAAGCCCTCCCTCCTCCGTGCAGCTATTCAAGCCAGTCATGCCTCTCCCTTCTCTCTGTGCCCCTCCTCTGTGTGTGCAGATGTGCAACTACCCTATCCTCCTTCTCCTCGACTCTGTGTGTGAAGATCGCATGAAAATATTTGGGGAAGCTAAAAAATTATGAGCGCACTTCGTTGGTTTTTGTTTTTTTTAAATGTTGTTTTTGTTTTTTTTTGGTTTTTATATTATTTATATTTATATTTTTTTTGTTTTTTGTTTTTTTATATAAATATATATTATTTATATTTTTGGTTTTGGTTTTTTTGTGTGGTCGTTTTTATATTGGTTTATCTAACTATCTATCTATCTATCTATATAATATAATATAATATATATTATCATATATATATAATATTATAATATAATTCGAGGGATCGTGCACCCACTTGAAAATGACCACACAAGGGAGCACTAGGCAAACAGATGAGCTAGAGGATGGATAAGAACCAATTTTGGCTTGGAAGTAGATTTTTTAATATGGCCTCACCAAGGTTATGCAATGCAAGGCAAGTTCGCAAGATGGGCGCCTGAACACAATGCAAGGTGGGCACCCATACACAATGCAAGGAAATGCAAGGTGGGTGCCCAAATGCAACGCAAGGCAATTTTGCAAGATAGGTGCCCAAACTCAACCCAAGACAATTTCACAAGGTGGGTGCCCAAACGCAACTCAAGGCCAGTTCGCAAGATGGGCACCTGTTGGTCACTATAATTGCTTATTAATTAAAACAATCAAGTGTCACATAAATTGTCAACCCAGGGAAGTCTGTTTATTTCAAAGGCAATAACACACTGTATATGCTCAATCTCAAAAGCAATCCAAATTTGTAGTAAAAGTTACACTAATCACACCTTGCCTTGAATAGACTGAATTTCTACCTTGAATTACAGTGAAAACAATATATCTATTGCAGAGTTTTAAGATTCAAAAGGAAATAATTATCAGAAGAATCATGGATTACATTAAGAAATAACAACCTAGGAAAAAATAACCTTTCAGCACACTGCAAAGAAGACTAACTATTCTGTAACAGAGAACAGAACCCTATTCCCCAAAGTAGGAATCTTCAGCACCTATCTTTGACTATCACACTTTCATAAACTCATTCTACAAATAGAATTACCAATCAAAATGATTAACAAGTACTGAAGGATAATTATTCTATAACAGAGAACATGACCCTATTCCCCAAAGTAGGAATCTTTAGCACCTGTCTCTGACTATCACACTTTCATAAACTCATTCTGCAAATAGAATTACCAATCAAAATGATTATCAATTACCTAGGAATGAATTGTATGAAAACGATGTAACAATCAGTGGAAACAAAGTTTCAACAAAACAGGGTTTTAATAAGGTATAGATAAAAACAATACTAACACACTACAGAAACTAATGGGTGAATCTTATGAAGAAGGTGGGCCCCTTCCTTCTCACAAGATTCCCCAAAAATAAAGGGAATTAAGAAGTAATGCTCAGAATGATCTTTTATTCATCTGTCAAATATGACAAGTTACAATATCCAAAGTGAACACGCTCCTTCTCTGTGATTCGCTTCTAGCTAAGCTTTTCGTAATCCCCCATAATGCTGATTTCTACACTATTTAAAGAGGAGAATCATCTTAATAAAATTAAGCATAAAATTACATGTGTACATACAAATCCTATTCTTAGTCTGATCTAATCTTCTATGCTGGAATAGGATATTCTGATCTCCCGTAGAAAAAATTTGTTACAGTAGTTAGAATGGTGTTGGCTTGAGGTACAGCTGTTGCGGCCGATGTAACAACTTCTTTATTTATCTTTTCTTGTTACTGTTGTTTGTAAAATTCTGTTTCAGCATCGCAAATCACAGACTGTTTCAGCAACGAGATTTGCACCCTGTTTGACTATTTTAGCAACGTGGTCTCAAGCAACAACGATGGTTGTAATGGTGTTGGCTTAAGGTACGGTTGTTGCAGCTAGTGTAAGAGCTCCTTCTTGTTACTGTTGTATGTGAAATGTTGTTTCAGCATCGCAAATCACAGACTGTTTCAGCAACATGGTCTTCAAACAACAACAATATATTAACTGCAGTTCAAACTGTTTCAGCAACTATATATTTCTGATTAATGGCTAAGTATGAGAGTAAGGTAAAATTACATGTAAAACAAATTAAACATATAGCAAAGAGAAGAAACGTTATACACCTTTGGAGAAATAGGTTAAGGTGATAATGTAGGCTTAAATATGAGTGGGAAAAGGATGTAATGATAGAAAAAAGTATGAGCAAAAAGGTACATTATAGGGTCCTAACATCCCCCCCAACTAAAAAGGTTGCATGTCCTCAGGCAACTTCAATTTGAGTCAGAATCCGGATACCGACTTTGAGTGTGCAAATTACTTAAGCAGTAGCTGTGGAAGTACTGTCTGTTGGAGCTCTGAATCCTTGAACACGTTGTAGCCTTTGCCAGGTTGCTGCTTCAACCTTCTTGGAAAACTTATGATGAACTTGATACTTCTTTGCTGGCATCCACAGAATGGGAAAATGAAACTAATAACCTATCCAATTTTCAGCACATTGCTGGAAACATTTGATGTAACTCGATACCCTGGAGATTGCTATCTCAAGATTGTTAGGACTAAAGGGATTGTGCTCTTGCCTTTTCTCAGAAGATTGTTGCCAAAACGTGTTTGCTTTTAGGGAAGCAGTCTTTGTGGATTTAATAAACTGTTGACAATCCTAAAGTACTGTTGCCTGTAGTTGCCTTATGTATTGAGTCATCCATGGTTTCTTTAAAATTTGTAATATTCTGCAACAAAGGTGGCAGTGTTCTGTGGTTCTGGCCATATCCAGAGGATACGGTTATCTTCATTATGCTTGGCAGCTAGAAAATCATTCTGCCACGTAATCTGGTTGGTAAGGAAGGAGACGAGTGCCTGAATCTGGATATCACCAACAAGAGGGTTGAGATTAAGTTGTTTGTTCTCAGGAATGGCTTCATTATGAAGATATACTTCACATAATAGATGCTGATCAATAGTAGAGGCTTCTGCAGAAGTTTGAACAAAATATTCTAGTTTGAGCACTACACAGGGTCTTCCTTCTTTGATTGATTTAATCTGAAAAAATGTAAGTCGTTCTATAAGGAAAAGAGAGTAATTTGAGGATGGTTTCCTAGCAGCCAACAATTTTTGTACCAAATCAAACATCAAGAGAAATTTTCCTTTTAACTCTTAATTCTGCTTCTTATGGGCACAAGATTCTTGGCATGTTTGCTCCAAAGCTTCCCAGTTTGAATAGATGTGGTTCAGCCAAAGTAGTCTGTGTTCCTACAAACTTTTGTCCTGTGTAGTAGCAGACTCATTTTTCCATTTGTCCATTATTTCCTACTCACTCCATGGTTGAGTTTGTGTTTCAACATCACAAGTGGTAGGCTGAGGTAGGGTTTGAGTGGCTTGTTCCACAAGAGTAGGGGTACTGATCTTGCTAGGAGGGGCAGATTTATCAATAGGCAGAGTTTGTGTTTCAACATCGTCAGTGGTAGGCCGCGGTAGAGTCTGAGTGGCTTGTTCCAAAAAAGTAGGGGTACTGATTTTGACAGGAGGGGCAGATTCATCAACAACAGAGTTTGTGTTTCAACATCGCAAGTGGTAGGCTGAGGTAGAGTCTGAGTGGCTTGTTCCACAAAAGTAGGGGTAGATTCATCAATAGGCAGATTTTGAACAACTTTACTGATAAAAATAGAGGCTTTTGATTTAACAGTTGTTGTAGGCCAGGGTTCCTGTAGATTAACTTTTATTTTTGGGATTTTTGAAGGTCCTACTGGTTCTTGTGTAACAGTAGGGTGTTCCTCTTTTTTAACTGTAAAATTTGTAGGTGTAGGGGAGGCTCCAGGTATTGGCATTTGAACCAATTTTTAGCTTGCTTTATCATAAATATCCCCACATTGGCTACACATATATTCTCTATATTGATCATCTTTTGTGTTTTTCTCTGCCGTGGCCGCTACGTGAGCCAAGGTATGCAAATTAAGTTCCCTGTCATAGGCATCCTTTGCCATTACCAGCTCTTGCTTGTAAGCTTCCAGTGATGATCTTAGAAACTCATTCTCTTGTAAGAGAGAATCCATTGTTGGTTCTGGTTGTTGATCTGTCATCGGTGTATTAAGAGGGATGACTGGCTCTTGTGTAGTAGTCACAGCCTCAGTAGCTGGTTCTCGTGGAGCGGCTACAAAATCAACAACTAATTCTTGTGTTTCAGCTACTTGATGTAAATAAAATAGTGTTTTAGCACCCTGGTCATGTGATTCTTGAACTTCAGGAATAAAGTCAGCAGTTGGTTCTTGTGTTTCAACTGTAATTGGTTCTTGTGTGACAGCTATAGCTGGTTCTTGTGTTTCAGCTACTGAATGAGTAGTCGGTTCTTGTGTGACAACTACTGTTGCAACACCCTGGGCATTTGATTCTTGTATTTCAAGAATGAAGTCAACAGTTGGTTCTTGTGTTTCAGCTGTAGCTGGTTCTTGTGTATGAGCTATAGCTAGTTCTTGTGTTTCAGCTACTGAATGAGTAGCTTATTCTTGTGTGACAACTGTTGAATGAGTAGCTGGTTCTTGTGTGACAACTACTTGATGTAAAGAAAATGATGTCGTAGCATCTTGGGCTTCTGGTTCTTGTGTTTCAGTGCCCGTGGGTTGAACAGGTAAAAATTCTGGGATTTGGGAGGGTATAGGTGTATGGGTTTTTAGCAAAATGGGTTGGGGGTTTAGAGAAGTGGCAGTAGTGGCTACTCTTATTGAAGCCCTCGTTCATTTTTTTGGTAAAAAGGAAGGAAAAGTAGGAATTTGCTTCTTTCTTTTGCGTGTGGGTTTTTCCTCAGTGATGGGGTAGGGAGGGTTATCAGATTTGTCTGCTTCATAATCATCACTAAGGATATGAACAGTGGGAGTAGATGATTCTAGTAAATTGTGGGACGAACTTGGTATGGCAGAAGGAATTGGATCAATTGGATCTATAGGTAGATTAATAGGTATTTCCGGAGGGTCATGAAGGTTTTGTGGTTTCTCTTCATTAAGACTTTTAGGATGTTCAATAGCTTCCTGAGGGTTTATGGGTGGATTGTTTAGGAGAGGGTTTTGTTGGGAAAAACCCTTTTGGATGAGAAATTGAACGAGACGGTGATGGGTGAGGGAAAGGATGGGATTTTTAGCCTATTTACAATAATGAAACATGTTTCTGAGACATCCGAGCACATAGTAAGGAATATTGACCAGTCTATCATGTCATAAATGAGATAACAAGACAAAGTTCGACTGGTAAATCACCTGGTATCGGCCTTCACAGGTAAGGTAGTGCTTGAAAAACTCTGCAACTTTCGGCCAAGGAGGCGGCAGCGAGCTAAGTCAAACACCCCGACCTTTAGGCTCAACTTGTTCTCCTGGCAAGAGAAAATCCTGTTGGGCATTAAGGATGATGTGTTTGCGGCTAAACCAGCGAATGCCAGTAACGGGAAGACCCGAAACTTGTGCAATATCATCCTCTGTGACTGGAATCCGAACCCCTTGAACAATAGAATGGTCTTGTTGAATATTCTGAGCAAATTGAAGAACCTGTTGTTGATCAAATCCCTGGAGCCTCTGAAAATAACCCAGCCAACCAGCCTACTAAAAGATTTGGTAGACTTCTGGATACAATTCTAGCAGGGTTGTCATGGTAGGTTTGTATCGTATAACAGGACCTCCCATAGCTATTCAGCTCAGTAGAATTCACAATCAGAGAGTCAAGTAACCGCACCCGAACAGAGTAAGCTTTGTGGATGAGGGCATGCAAATGATGGTGAAAAAAAAATAAAATGATGGGTAAAAAGGAGTGATCGTAGTTTGTTCGTGTGAAATGATGGCATCACGTTTCGATGTTTCTCCCCCCAACTATGGCTAAAAATAGTGACTTTAGGTGAATGATAATAATGAATCGGGATTTTCTCATTAGCCATAGTTCAATTGTATTTACATATAAATTTTACATACCTCATCTTTACCTTTGATTCATACTTCGAAAAATATAGTGCCTGTCCATAATAGATCTGCAGTAACCATGGAGAGACTTTGGATTTATGAGAGAAATTGTATCAAAGGTTTGTTTAATCATGGGAGAAAGTAGTGAAAGGATAGACTATATGAAAATAGGAGAAGTGAGAGCAAAAGAGTTGAAAAAGATGTTTTTATTGACAGGAAATGATGGAAAAATGGTGTTTCAGCAACATGAAAAGAATGGAAAAATGTTTGTTGAAGAGTGATGTTTTAACAATGGAGAATACTGCTGAAGAAATGGTGTTTCACCAATGGGGGAAATGAGAAAAATGTTTCTGAAGAGTGGTGTTTTAGCAATGGGGAAATGGGAGAAATGTTGTTGAACAATGGTGTTTCAGCAATGGGAAAAATGAGGAAAAATGTTGCTGAACAGTGGTGTTTCGGCAATGGGAAAAATAAGGGAAAAAATGTTGTTGCGTGGTGGTGTTTCAGCAATGGGGGAAATGAGGAAAATGTTGCTGAAGAGTGGTGTTTCAGAAATGGGATAAATTTTTTTGAATAGTAGTGTTTCAGCAATGGGAAAAATGGGAGAAATGTTGTTGAACAATGGTGTTTCAGCAATGGAAAAAAAATTTGTTGAGTGGTGGTGTTTCAACAATGGGGGAAATGGGGAAAGGGAATGGAAAGGAAAGAAAATAAAGAAGGATGAATGATGGGGATGTTGAATGAAGATGAATGGATTGAAGAAAGAGGGAGCAATGCTTCACAAAATGAAGCTTGGATCTGCTTGTAGTAAGATTGTCCTTTCTTGGTAGGCCTGAGAATCTGCAAAAAAATCAATTGTAACATGCCATTCGTTGACATGGATTATTAGTAAAAGAAATTTAATCTAATACTAAAGAAATTAAATTCAGAAAAATTAATTGCAATGAGGGGGAGGAGGCTCCTCTAAAAAGAGATAATGTGAATCTGCCACACATGTGGCCTTAAAATCTTCTTTGGAAATGGGGCGCTGGTACAGACAGTGCCGATGACCATTCACTAATAACAGTGTTTTAGAGTCATCAATTGTGAGGAACCTTATTGTTCCATTGGGGAAAACAGTGTCCACTTTGTAAGGTCCTAGCCATCTTGTACGTAGTTTCCCTTGAAATTCTTTAAACCGAGAATCACACTGTAAAGCCCAATTACCTTTTTGGAATTGCTTATGCTTGATGGTTTTATCATGCCATTTTGTTCCTTGTTGTTGAATCACAGTTGTCTAATGAATGGCATCTAGTATTTTTTCATCCAATTCATTAAGCTGCTGCAACCTGGCTATTTGTGCATCAGTCAAATCAAGGTTAACAGCTAAAGCAGTCCTTAAGGTTTTGATTTCAAATTCCACGGGAAAGAAAACACTTTTTCCATAAACTAATTCATAGGGGGAGAATCCTGTAGTATTTCTCCAGGTAGTTCTGTAAGCCCATAATGCTATAGGGAGCCTTTGAGACCAATCCTTTCTGTTTTCCTTCACTGTTTTTGTGAGAATGGCTTCTATTACATTATTTGTGCTTTCCACTTGTCCATTGGCTTGGGGGTGGTATGGTGTAGTCATTCTATGATGAATATGATATTTTTGAAGGATGAATTTAAAACCATGAGAAGTGAAAGGAGGTCCTCCATATGTGACTAATTCTCTAGGTACTCCAAATCCGATAAAGATATCTTCAAATAAAAAATCTAGAACAACTTCTTCAGTAGCTCTATGGAGTACTTTAGCCTCCACCCATTTGGTCATATAATCTATGCAGACCACTATATAAACTTTTTGAATGGATGCAAGGTTAATGGGTCCTACAAAGTCTAAGGCCTATCTTTCAAATGGTTCGAGTACTACCTAGGGATTTAATGGAATTTCATCTCTATGATTAGGTTGACCCATTCCTTGACAACTATCATAGGACCAAACATATTTCTTTGCATCTTTAAAAAGTGAGGGCCAATAATAACCCATCCTAAGAATTTTATGCGTTGTTCTCTTATCAGTAAAATGCCCTCCACAAGGGCCATCATGACAAGCTTTTAGTAAATCATAAACCTCATCTTCTCGAATGCATCTTTGGATTTCTTGATCAAGTCCTATGTGGAAAAGACACCCACTTATCCAGCTATACCAAAAAATTTGTTGAATGATTCTTCTTTTCTCTCAATGGGATAGGTGTGGTGATAACTTCCCTGCAACCAAATAGTTAGTGATGTATGCATACCATGGTGAGTGAGCAGATACTACAAATAGATATTCATCAGGAAAGGAATCATCTACTGGAGTATTATCATCAGGTGGTAACTGAGAAAGGAAATCAACAACTACATTTTCTTTTCCTGGTCTATCTACAATTGTAATATCAAATTCTTGTAATAATAGTAACCATCTGGTGACTCGAGCATTTGTGATAGATTTGTTCATTAAATATTTGATAGTTGAGTGATCAGTATGGACAAAAGTAGAATAGCCAGTGATGTAATGTCGAAATTTATTAATAGAATAGATAACTACTAAAAATTCATTTTCAGTAACTGTATAGTTAAGTTCAGCAGGACTCATATTCTTGCTAATGAAGTAAATAGCATAAGGGAGATGATTCTCTTGTTGTCCCAAGACAACTCCTATTGCAATATCTAAAGCATCAGAGGATATATGAAAGGGAAGTGTCCAATCAAGTCCTCTTAGAATAGGAGCTATAGATAACTGATGTTTGAGTGTATCAAATGCTTCCTGGCAAAGATTAGTCCACTTAAATTCAGCATTTTTCATAAGTAACACAAACAAAGGAGAAGCTATTTTGGAAAAAAAATTGATAAATCTTCTATAGTATCCAGCATGTCCTAAAAAACTTCTCACATCTGTTTGGGTTTTGGGAATAGGAAGGTCTTTAATGACTTGTATCTTGGGTGGATCCACCTGAATTCCTTGAGATGAAATAAAATGTCCAAGTACTACTCCTTCACTCATCATCATATGACATTTTTCTATGCTTAAGGAGAGGTGGGCTTGTATACATCATTTAATTACTTTCTCAAGGTTTTGTAGTGCTTCCTCAAAAGAGACACCATAAGGGGTAAAATCATCCATAAAAGTTTCCATAGAGCCATTAATCATATCAAAAAAGATTCCTATAACTTCTCTTTGAAAGGTTACTGGTGCATTACATAGTCCAAATGGGAGGACTCTATAAGAAAAAGTTCCCCAGGGGCTAGTAAAAGTGGTCTTATCTTGGTCTTGGGGTGCAATTTTGATCTGGTTATACCCACTGAAACCATCTAAGAAAGAGAAGAATTTCTTCCCTGACAAACTATCTAACACCTGATCAATGAATGGTAATGGAAAGTGATCTTTTTGAGTGGCTTTATTTAAGGCTCTATAATATACACACACTCTCCATTTCCTATTTTTCTTAGGAACTATTACCAATGGGGAAACCCATTCACTGTCAGATATAGGATATATAAACCCTGCATTAAGCAATTTTTGAAGTTCCTCTTTAATAATTTCTCTTAAATTAGGGTTCATTCATCGTTGAGATTGGCATATTGGTTGAAAATCTTCCTTGATATAGATATGATGAGTACATAATTCAGGAGAGATTCCCTTCATATCTGTATAGTCCCATGCGAATGCTTCCTTATGTTCAAGAAGTAACTTCATTAATTGTTGTGTTTCAGCAACTGTCAAGTTGGGGTTTATATTCAATGTTTTGCCAAGTTCAATTTCTACTAGTATACTTTTAGAAGAGATGGTAGCTGATGTTTGAGGTAAGTTTTCAGAGTTAAGGTTTTCCTGGGTATCTGACTCCAAAAGTGAAACTAGTTGATTATGTGTTTCTGGAGTCATAGAGGAGGGTTCACACATAAAATTATTAATTACTTCATCCTCAGTGGCATCTTTAAGGCTTAAGGCTTGTCTGATAGTCAAGATAGGTTGAGTAGTTTGATCATCAAAGTCCACCCATAAGGAATTTTCATTATTAATC
>JASDQU010171698.1:7295-21096 GCA_032191745.1 Picea mariana
ATAAGTCCCTAGATGTGTTCCAGGGAATCCTTGTTTAATACTTGGATTGATCCTTGGATGTGTTCCTTGGTGGTTGACGAAATAAGTCCCTAGATGTGTTCTGGGGCCCCTGGATGTGTTCTGGGGCCCCTGGATGTGTTCTGGGGCCCCTGGATGTGTTCCAGGGAATCCTTGCTTAACGCTTGGGTTGATCCTTAGTCTCTGACCTTGGTGGATAAGACCCCAGGAAAAGTCCTGGGGCTACTTGATTTTAATCAAGTACTTGATGGTACATGACCTTCCTTGAAGGACATAACCACAAGAGGGATAAGTCCCATATGCAGTGATGATAAAGTAATAGGTTCACCATGTGATATGAAGGAATGAGTAATGCCACTTTGCAAACCCTCCTGTACCCTTGGTTGATTGATTTGGGTTTTTGTTGATTTATTAAGAGGTATTGTTTAAAGTTAAATTAAATATTATTGTCACATGTTTAAATTCCTTTTTAAGTTAACTTAACTTGCCCTAACCCTAACCTAAACCTATATATTAAACCCTCTCCCCTCTCACACTTCATTCATGCTATTATGCTCTTGTGCTAGCGTTGTGGTCTCTTGGTCTCAGCCTGCGGCCTCTTAGTGTTCTTGTAAGGGAGCGGCCTCCTTTACTCTGCTTTTGCTGCGGCCTCCTCCAAC
Organism: Picea mariana; assembly: GCA_032191745.1. Classification (NCBI taxonomy): domain Eukaryota; kingdom Viridiplantae; phylum Streptophyta; class Pinopsida; order Pinales; family Pinaceae; genus Picea; species Picea mariana. The sequence goes on from JASDQU010171698.1 coordinate 7,973, forward strand.
TGAAGCTGCGGCCTCCCTTTGCTGAAGCTGCGGCCTCCCTTTGCTGTTGCAGCGGCCTTCCTTTTCAGTCCCAGCCCCTTCCGTTGTCTGCTGCTTGAAGCATGTGCTAGGTGTGGTGCGGCCTTCTTGTATCCTAGTGTGGAGCGGCCTCTTGTATGCTAGTGTGGAGCTGCGGCCTCTTGGCAAGTTGAAGTAGGGACAGCCGCAGCCCTCTTAGATCTGCTGTGTTACTTTCAGCCTGCTGTCTTCCTTGCTGTGGCTGCCGTGAGAGTCCTAGCTGCCACCTCTCTTGCTGTGGAGTTTCTGCCATGGGTGATCTGGCTGTAGTAGCCTGGGGTAGCCTTCCTTGACAGCTAGGTGCGGCCCTCCTTGAGATTACTGTAAGGGTGACTACAGTCCACTTGTGTGGTCTAACCCTAAGGCCTTTGGTACCCTTTTCTGTCTGCTGTGAGGCCCTCTTGTTAGGGTAATTTTTGTGGGGTACAGCCTGCTAACAGTTGCCTTATCACTGTTAACTTTAAGGGTTTACTTACAGTCCTGTGTTTTCAGATCTGAGGGTTTCTTGGCTGAGGGTTTTACTGTGAGGGTTTTGGGCCTCCCTTGTTTTGTGTTTTATCCCTGTGGCTTTTTGAGCTTGGTGGCATGAAAGATCCTTCAATCTTTGGCATAGAGATCAATTGTTGATCCATGAACTGAACCTTTGTCTGAGCATAACAAATGGATCTACACCTCTTGTGGTTACTGTGATTTCTTCTGAGGTGGGTTGCTGTTACACCAGGTATGCTTCCTACTTGTTTCTCCTTTGATTTAGATCTGATCTGATTATAGAATTATTTATGGAGTAAGTTTTGTATGTATCTATAAGATGTGCTTATTGTAAACTGTTTATGCTGAGTTTCAGATCTGAGTTATATAGATCTGAGTTTTATAGATCTGAGTTTTAGTTTCTGAGTCACATAGATCTGAGTTTTATAGATCTGAGTTTTAGTTTCTGAGTCACATAGATCTGAGTGTTATAGATCTGAGTTTTAGATCTGAGTTATATAGATCTGTTGTATTCAGATAGCTGTTCTTTACTGTCTTAGATCTAAGTTAATATGCATATGTGATCAGACCTCTTCTATTAAGTTGCTGCTGTCTGCTTTACATGTGGTCTATCTATGATTGATTTACAGATCTAATTGTCTTGTTTATTGGAAAAATTAGAAGAAACTAATTTTCTGCAAATTTACCTAAATCTAACACACTCCCACATTGTACTCACACTTGTTGTAATCTCCAATCCCATTGACCTACTTTTGTGGTCACAATTTTCAAAATGTTAAAGAGTCTTGATGACCAAAATATATACCTAAATAAAGATTGAAACATGGGGAGCATACTTATCCCAACGTTGTGCACCTTGATTGCCTATCAAATCCACTTCTTGATGTATTAAGCCTCTCAAGCATGTTTGTGTGCCTTTCCTATAAATTAATATAAAATATAAATATATATAAGAGTACATTCTATGGTTACCAAAATATGCGCATCAATGCCATTTGTAACTAACAAAGAATAATTCAATTGGTTGAAGATCACCAAAAGAATTTTGACCAACTTTTTGAGGGATTAATTTATTTGAAACATTTTCTTTATTAATTAGGGCTACCCCTTTTGCTCTTGTTGTCTCAAACTTGCTAACTCTTGAGACAATCCTTTTAAAGATGACACTCTACCCAATTAAAACATCTATGGGATTCTTGCATTTCTCTACAAGCTTTTATGGGTTATTTAGAGGAAACTTTTTACTCGAAGGAAAATAAGCCTACTAAAAGATTTCTTACCAAGTGACAGTGGCTTATCTCCTTCTCGAAAACAAATTCTTTCACAAATAATCATTGAGAGCTCATTCCTTGTCTGATATTAGTGATATCTGCCTTGAAGGCAATAGATATAGCTTGATCCATAGTGTCCTACCAAATAATAGCAATAGCATCTTTGATGTGGGTATTCAACCCATCAATGAATTGATTCACACAATACCTTTGGGATACATTTGACATGTGAGAAATCAAATTTGTCCCATCGATGAATTGATTCACACAATACCTTTGGGTTACATTTGACTTGTGACTCTGTGAGTAATCAAAATCTCCATTTTGTGGGCATGTTTCCTCATAGTACTGACATGTCACATATTTTTCCATTCTCTAAGTGGGATACATTTGACGTGTGAGTATCAAAGTCTCCATTTTGTGGGCAAGTTTCCTCGTAGTACTAACTTGTCGTATATCTTCCATTCTCAAAGTGGAGCACATATATCATCCTCCAGATAAAAATGATTAATCGTAACATACTATTGTGCACAATATTCCACCATTCCCTAGTGTGCCCTTTTAAAGATATGGCCATCATACTTTTTTTTATCAATATCAATAAAAAAAACATCTGTGGGATTCAACGAGCCCATAAAAACAACCCTCGTACTTGTAAGTTGTAATCCAAACGATAAAATTTATGGAGAGGCATCTTTTTTATGTTAGGTACTTCATCCACAAGTAGTGTTCCATTTGCCTTAACTAATACATGTGAATGTGAGATAATCAACTTTGATTTTGAATCTATTGAATAAATTGCTCCTATCAATTGACTTTTCATGCAATTCATAAACCAAGAACACAACTTGCACCATATTCTCTAGGTCCCTCAGTGGAGAAAAAGTGCTAACCTAGTTTTGGTATCACACTTAGGCTTAGAGTGATTTCTATGCACCTGAAACCACAATAACACCAGCATATCATAAAGGAGCAGAGTTATTGTATTGGGATGGAATGCACACTTATCAACAAAAGAGTATATGCAGGTCATGCAATCTCTATCTAATGGGCAATCTCACGTCTTTAGGAAAAATGTATGGCCAACCCAGAAGCCTCTCGATAGAAAACCTACTCCAAAGGTCCGGGTTATGTCTTCTTCAATACCCTCTCAAATAAATAAGTAGCTCAACATGTTTGCACACCCTGATATAAAGCCACAACAACACAATGGCTATCTCTAGTGCCATCTCATTGCCATAGTAGGTATTAATATCAAGTAAGGTTGTGTCCAATCTTACAGACCAGTTGCCTTTCACCTGAATCACAACATAGAGGTCCATCATTATAACATTAGCATGCAATGCATGTCTACTCAAGCAAATATAGGGATGTGATTATTTAGTATGCACTGACTATGTAATGGACGGTTATGTGTCACTACAGCAAGCTTTATGGCCAACTTGCATACTTGGCAATGGAGACCCTTTTCCAAAGATAGACAATGCCTTCATCACTAGTCGATCAAACAAGTAAATAGCTCAAAATGACACCACAACCCAGCATATAACCACTAGCACAAGATGAATAACTCCGATGCCTCAAAGCCCATCTCTATAGGAGGTAATAATAATCAAAATATGATTATGGCCTGCAACATAGTTCCTTCCTTTAACATACCTAGAATTTGCATTGCTTCCTTTGAGGTAAATCTAAAAAAACAATGATAAAAATCACAATCATACACATAACAAAAATAAATCCTAGACAAGAATAGTAGGAAAGAAATAGAAACAACAGATAAATGTTGAATTCTACTAGCTGGATGTCCATGTGACTGGCATGAACCCCACTATGATAAATCCATGTCCACAATTCATTCCAAACTCACCATAGAACATTTTAATTATGGCACATGCTAATCCAAATTGCATGGCAAAAGTGAAACTGTGGCATAATCATCATCACGTTAGCAGCTACAATAGGACTGGGAAAACAGACTAACAAATGAGCCATATAAAATGTAACATGTAAATGAGTAAGAACTATACATATTTCAAAAGGGTTAAAATATGCTAAAATACTGTAAAAACAGCATAGATGTGGTTCCATTCCGGGTCACTACACCACCTTGACTTATGTACTCTTCTATGTACATTGAATCAATCTAACCCCTGAAATTTTCCAAAGTTCCAACAACTGTTGAGGGCCACTCAAAATTCTAAAACATTGCTGAAACTGCACAGTAAGAATGCAAAAAATATGAATAACCCCCAAAATGTAATGCCATTACACAAAATATGACCTCCTGTGCAGGTAAACTACCCCTCTTTTATGCTAGACTGCACAAAAGATGCAAACCACCATCTTCTTGCCCAGAAATTTACTAACAAACAAAGACACTACAACTCATGCATAAGCTTGAGAGATGAAGTCTACATTTGAGGAAGTATTCAAGAAATGAAGGACCATGGAGGATCTTGAGGTTCTTCCTGACTGTAGGATAAAAAGTGTGAAGATCATATAAACATATTATGTGTAATGGAGTTGGAACACAATGGATAGAAGGAAAAGGCTTCTAGTGACAGCCAAGAAGTAGTACTCTAATGGGGTAAGCAATGATCAATCAAGTTGGGATTTAAGGTGAATAATTAATAGTGTTGTCATAACTAGAATAATTAAAAGCCTGGTGGGCTAGCTCAAGAGGTTCATTGCTTTGAGCTTCATGCAGGAGATCTTGGGGTTGATTCCCCAGGCTGGCTGCCTCTGTTGCATGCCTCATTCAATGTCCCTGTTGGGTTAGGCACCGTACCCAGCGCCAATGGGTTTGCACTGGGTAGCATCCACGAATGTGGGGAAGTGCTCAGGAGTTTCCCCACGAGGTTTTCCTTGGAAAAAAACTAGAATAATTAATGTAATGGATTGAATGTTGAATTGTATTGTAATGGGGCGAACAATCAAATTGGGATTCAGGGTGAATAATTAATATAGTGTTGTCATAACTAGAATAATTAATGTAATGAAATTTGTCTTTAAATATATTTTGTTATATTGGTAGTTTGGTTGATATGATCCATATTCAGATATTTGAGCTTTGTTAAACCTCCGTTTGCTCAGCTCAAGTATATTCCATTCGAATTGAAGGTCTAATGTATCAGAGACATTAGCCTTTGCAATATGTTAATCCTGATACATATAAAGAAGCCTTGTATAAATATATTCAATTCTATAGACAATGTAATTAGAATAGCTATAGATATTTGAAAAAAAGCGTCACTTCAATTGAATACATTGAAATCTCATGTTGATATTTTGCAAAATCAATTTGATTCTTGAATCACGTAAAGAATGAGTGTCCATTAAATAGGTTGTTGCACAAAGATGTTGCAAAAGATGAAAGTTTAAGATCCAAATTTGAAATTCTAACTTCCTTATCTCAACCCTCTCGATCGAGGCACACTCTTGACTCTCTAAGGGCCTTGAAATCTTGCATCATCTACAAGGGGTCGGCACCTCATACTGTGGTCTTGATTTTAATTTGATACTTAGACTAAAGTATTTCTAGAATTTCTTAATGCTCGAGTCTCACAAAGGTGGCAAGAGCCACACACTTCCCTCTTCATTTATGAGAGAGAACAAGTTGGGGATTACAAAGTACATCTGGGGTGTCGTAGTTGTTATTCAGTTTTTACTAAGCAAAATGGGCGGCAGCTATTCATACACCTCTATTATTAGCCGAAGCTTTTTTGTCTATCTTAGCTCCCACTTCTATTCATGCCTAGGGTGTCTAGATTTTSTTTTCTCAGCCTTCTTGAACATGAAAAGAAATTGCAGCCACAAGAATCAGATAAGCCGCCAAGTTTCTCCCCGTAGACCAGAAATTCAATTCTCTACCTCCTCTAGTAAGCTATGAGCCTCTCTTCCTCTAGGCATGGGCCTGTTTTAGTCTCTTTAGATCTTTGTTCCTCTCTGTTTAAGTTTATTTGTGGAATTCTAGAGAGGAAAGCCCGGACCTTAATGGAAAACAAAGGAAAAGATGGAGAATGAAGGCCTCGCTTGGATACCACTGAGGCAACATAAATGCAAGGAGTCAAGAACAGAGAATGGGCAAGCACTTCCCCACTTTGAAGGCAAACCGGGCACCAGGAAACACTGAAAATGCTAAAGGAACAAAACTGGTATCAACTTCCAACGGAAGAGGGGAAAGTCATGCATCCTGCTCATGTCAACAAGATCCTGTCCATTCAAGGTCTCATTGAGGGGTCTTCATCTTGAAAGCTGAAAGGATAGGAAGTAAACTTTGCCTTGGCGTGTTTAGGCAAAAAGCTGATGGAGATGGAAAAGGTCCACGAGGCTGCTATGAAACAACTGCAGGAGAATTTGGACTTGATGGGCATAGGTTGATAGCTTTAGAACTGGATGTAACTCTCACTCAAGGAGTCTTTAGAAACAGCAGTTCATTCGCTTGCAAAAGCAAGAGAGCACAAGAATTTTGAAAAAAAATTCAAAGAACACATCCCAAGCCCAGTCCTCATCAAGGAARCACTGGTGCCTTGGTTATTTCGGTTTTAGTCATTAGGGTATGTCAATACCCACCAGCATGGGACCTTGTTGGCTTTTGATCCCCTTTTGTATTTCTTTACTGAATTTGGTAAGTAAGTTGTGGCTTTGGATCCATGAGTCCACAAAAGTTCCCTTTTGTACTTCTATAATCCTGGAAATAGGGTTTGTGTTTTAATAATATTTCGTTTTACAAGAAAGAAAAATAAAGGACATAAGTGAGAATTTGAAGCTTGCAGTAGAGAAGTAAACTAGACAAAAATTTAAATGCGTAATTTTCATCAGAACAAATATGGTACACGCATGGTATGTCCAGGCCTTTGTGCTTGCTACGTACAACGAAAGCAATTAAAGCATGTTAAACATATTGATTATGGGAGCTTACACCGTTCAAGATTGCAATGAAGAAGAAGTACGAACCATCCCTCTATAAGAGATTTGCCACCAGAATCAGATTCAAACAATTCCCTATACCCATAAACTATAGCACGGAGGTCAAGTTCATCTGGGGTATATCTTGCATACGTGGTATTCATTACCAAGGGCAAAAAAATAAAATTCTAAGGACACAGTGACTAGTAGATTGATAATGACATGCAGTCTCTAAGATATTTGTTGAATATGTCCAAAAAAGGTCTGTTGAGAATTTGGGGTGAAGATTTAACAAGCTTGGTGTATTAAAGTAGTAAATTGGACTAACAAGCCTTGCAGTGGAAAATGAACATTGTGCAGTCAGGGGCATACACATACAAGTTTGTATGCCTATGTATATAATCAATGACTAATTACAGAGAGCAGTCCAATTAACAATATCAGAATAAAGCAACAGAAATTTTCCTAACGCAGGTGACAAGCTATTTCAAGCAATTGCTGTAACAGAATGCCAACGGTTTACCATATTTGACATAAAACTTAACAAAAATCTTTAACAGGATCCCGTGATAAATCAAACTAGAGCTATGCAAATTTCATTCTAGTTTATACTTCATAAAAATCTTTAACAGGATCCCATGATAAATCAAAGTATGCAAATTTCATTCTAGTTGATCTTCCTCTAAACCTACCATTCTTCAATTAAACCCTTTTCAGTGAGCAAAGGGGAAAAAAAGGCCTGTAGATAACAAATCCTGAATGCAAATAATTACAGACAGAGGAAAAGTTGAACAGGGAAAATCAAAATGAGGGCAATGCAGAACGACCCACCATTGCTTAAGGTAAAATTTGTACAAGATCCAGCAATTTGTACAATATCCAGCAAGATTTGCGCTGCTTCCTCCCCCGCTATACGGCCCAAATGCACCTAAGCACTGTTACAAGACTGTTCTCCTATCAATAATGGTAGAGGAAAAAGGTGATATCCTTCATTGGCATAAATACTGTTCAAATCAATTCAATGGACAAGCCCAACCAACCCATCAGACCGAAAGGTAAAGCCTGCCTTGCTTAATTTTGATGATGACATTAAGAAAATATATGTTAGTGTCATATCCGCTTTCATTTTCATATTGCGAGGGGATTTTGATGCCAATACCTTACCACTAATAGAGGGAAAGCTTTTACGTGGTGGTACCTTTTCATTCTCGAGAGATTGCTTGATGTGAGCACATCAAATTTTTATTTATGAATTATTAAATTTTTATTAATGAATACTTCAATAGGTATTTACTATGTTTTACAATAATAAAGAAATAGGTATTTGTTATGTTTTACAATAATAAAGAAAAAAAATCTCCATTTATGAATATTTTGAGAAGTATTTATTATGTTTTATTATCGTAAAGAAGAAAATAGAAAAAAAATTATTTATGAATTATTAAATTTTTATTAATGAATATTTTCATAGGTATTTATTATGTTTTACAATAATAAAGAAAAAAAATCTCCATTTATGAATATTTTGATAAGTATTTATTATGTTTTATTATGGTAAAATAGAAAATAGAAAAATTTTCTTATATTCTGATAGAGATTTATTATGTTTTATTATGATAAAGAAGAAAAAAAAAATATTATTATTTAATTTTTATATTAATAAGTTATTAAAATTATTTTCTCATCTTAATTATAGGTGTACTTAACAAATAGATGATGTTATATACTAAATCAACCTTTAAAGAAGGTCCAAGATATTCAATATAAACATTGGGTTTTGGAAAAACACATAATTATTGATATTTTTGTCAATAGACATGTACACATTTACCTCCTACTTTTCATTAGGAGGGTGAAGGTTGGAGTGGGGGTTGAAGGTGTGCATTTGTGAGGGGGGAATGGGGTATGCATTTGTGAGAATTGAGGTGGGATACACATCCTCCTAACCTCCATGCTCACCTTCCTCCTTGTGGGGATGGAGTTGTGAGTAATGCAGAAATGCACATTTTCTCACTCCACCTTCAAGAATGATTTATAATGTTATGTAGATAACTTATTTCATCTTAATCCCCAATACCAAATTTGTATAGTAATTTTTTTACTGTAATAATATATGTTCTCATTTTCCCATTAAAAAAATGTCATTTTCACTTCTTAAAAATGTCAAAGGTTTATTGATATCTCATTACTTTGAATGGCAATATAATGTACAATTTATTTAATCTTTAAAACTTAATATTTATGTATTGATATGCATTACTATGTAGGATTATATTAATAGTTTGGCATTATTAAATATTATTATAATGGTTTATAGTAGATAACAATATAGTTGAAAGAAAGTGTTCAAATAGCATATTTTCATAAGGGATGGGTAGTAACACGATCTAGCATATCCATAATACATAAACTCTTACTATAAGGGTCATCTTTAAAGAAGCTCATAATTGTATGACAGAAGAGATGGAAAGCATTTTTTTTAATCTAAGAAGTTCAATCAAATTACTGGAATTGTAACCTTAATCAAAATTAACTAACTAATAAGCACAAGAAACCAATTTTAAACAAGGTTGTGTGGCAGCGTAGTCCCTGTCGGATTGAATAGGAATGGAAACTGCAGCGGAGATGTGGCAAGCAGCACAAAGCACAGGAGGTATCCATGCAGTAAATAACACATGGCCTCTGAACAGAAAACAATTTGTGCATAGTGGAAGATAAAAATTAAAGGAGATAAAAAAGCAGTTTAGTTTGAAATAAATATGAAAGGAGATTAAAAAAACAGTTTAGTTTGAAATATACTAAATAAGTTACAAGTTCTTGGAAATTTAAATGCATTTGCCATATAGACTGGTGAAAGATAAAAATGTATGAGGACATAAATATAAATGGAGATAAAAAAACAGTTTTATTTGAAATATATCAAAAAATAAAAGTCTATTACATATTCTTGGAAATTTCAATGCGTTTGTCATATAGACTGGGATTGGGGCTTCTGCAGACCATAAGAGAAATATGTACAAGAAACAAGACTGTAGAAAGAAGAAGTGGGCGACGGTAGAGTGCAATACCTGGAAAAAAAAAAAAAAATTGAAAGGTATCAGTCTTTGGCTAGACATTTCTATTTAAAATAGTGGAATGACTGGGTTGATAAACAAAACAGGATGTGATCAGTAGACTTACAGTGATGGTACATATGACCCCTTTTGTTATTTGTTTGTGGATGCGGCTGCTGGAATCATGGCAACTGCAAGTTGCCTTTCATCGGCGGCATGTTTCAATTCTCTTTCGAGCCATTCTTCAATGTAGCTTCTCATTAGGGCGGCGTTGATCTCATTTCGGATTTTCATGTTGAAAAGTTTGTTTTCTAATTCCGCGAAGTCGATAGAAAGATTGCACAGAGCCTGATCAATTTCCTCGTTATGTACTGAATAGTTGACTAGCCAGTCGTTGACGTGATCTTAACCATATTCAAGGATGTTGTAAAACTTTTCCAAAGACAACGCCTTAAACATATCAACCTCTTTATCGAAGTCTTGCCTAGTTAAGGGCAAGGAATTGACAATTAAGTTGGGGTCCTGGAAGTCATTGGTCCTTCCGGCTAAGTCTATTCTGGACAACCTTGTGAATAATTTTTTTTTCTTTGATATGGCTTGTTCACATGACTGAACAATGAGATGCAGGTTCTTCACTTTTTCTTTCCAGCATGCATTTAATTGACCGATCCGGTTTTTGGATGGAATATCTTGTTGTCTTCTTCTTGCTTCTGTCATGTTGTTGACAATGGTGCCAAAATGAAGGACTGTGTTTAAATAGAAATGTTCTTCATCTTTAACTCCGCCTGCAAATGTTTGAGAAAACTATGTGTCATGGTTCTAAGGGAAGTCATGGTTTGTGATGTTTCCCATGCCTCAGTGACAAGTTCCATTCTTTTCTTGATATTATTCTCCACATATCCTCTACAGGATGCAAGGAGGTTGGAGGATCCTTTTAAGTTGGTTGCAAGGGTGGCAGGCATGGCTATTGCCAAAGGATTGGCAAGCAATGGCATAGGAATCAAAGCCGCTTCCAAATCCTTGACCCAGTCCTTCAGTCTGGCATTCTCGACCTCGATGTCTCCAATGGAATCATGAAGTGCATCTCCACTCGCTATGTGAAGTTGACAGATTTGGGACGGCCGCATGTTCGCAAGGTTAACCTCTGAACGAGATTTTCCTTTCTTATTTTTTAAATTCTTTATTTCAATAATCAATTTTTTGGACTGGCTGTCAAAAACAGCGCTCTGGAACACAAAGGATTCATCTTCGTCAAAAATTTTGGTATCGGATATGTCCATTGGATGACTATGCTGGATGGTGTCTCCAGGTTGTTCAAAATAGCAGAGCACACTATCCAGATCAGGCTCAAGTTCCATGTTCTCACTCTGAATTTCGGGTTCTTATGCATGTCCCACATTTGTTTTTCTCTTCTTGTCTACTAGAAGCTTGTGAGAACTATCAATTTTAGAGTGAGGAGGGTCGATTTCTCCTCCATTTGAAGAACTCTCAGTTGCTTTGTTGTTGTGGTGGGTCGTTAGAGCGATGCTCCGAGATGTCGTACTTTTTGGAGTGTTATTCGTCGATTGAACACTCTTGTCACTAGGGCCTTTCCCCTGTTGCCTGTACAATTTAGTGTTGCTTTGCAGTGTGTCTATGTCGTCGGCATCAGAAGCAGGAGCGTTGCCGCCAGTGTCTCTGTTTTCGGACAGGTGTTTTTTGAAAAAACAATTGTCGAAGCCAAGTGTTTGTAAATGTTGTCGAAAAATTTTATCAGGGTCAAACCCTCTTAGGCTTTCAACATATCTCAGGTTGAAGTTTCTAGAATGCACTACGAATTCGTCAATTTTGTTGACGTTTTTCAACACGAAGTCCCCGACTTTCCAAGGCAGATGAATGAACTATTTTTTTCTCTTCTCTTGGAATAGATGCAACCAGCAGTTGTATTGTCGTGCTACTTCTGCAACAAATATTATGTCCGTAATGTGACATGGAAGGAGAGCAGGTTTTTCCCTGGAGCCAAAAATCCTTATGACAGTGTAATTATCCAAATGTTCAAGTATCCCCTTCCTGTCCAAAAAATTGGTTGCCTATTCAAATATGCGGGGACCATCTTCTCCTAACAACAAAACTTTGAAAACAGACACGAAGCCATTAAAAACCTCATAAAAATAGTGGGAAACCTTATGCTTCCACAAGGCCTGGTACCAGAACGTTACTGGGTCGAATTCCCAGTTGACATTCTTGGACAGAGACAGTTCTGGAAACTGGCAACAATGTGCTATCGCAAAAACTAAGTAGGATGACATATAAAATTTATTTTCCCTTTTGAAGCTTGACAATTGGGAACAAATTTCATGGGAAATTAACTTGCCCCAATAAAAAATGGCTTGTTCCTTGATTGTGAAATACAAAATATAAAGAGCCATCCAGGAAACAATTGTTGTGGACTCCTGTCTCGTTATTATTGTAAACAGTCAGGCAATTTCGCGGAATGGATTTCTAAATGAACTAACTTGCAAGCTTGTGATATCTTCAGGAACTACAATCAGGTCTTCCAATAAATGGGGCAAGAGGTCCAACCTGTTATTATGCTTTGCTAGGAACTGTTTGCAATCTTCTCCTATGAATGTCAATGTTGGCTACGACAATCTTAATATCTGGCAGAAGACCCGAGGTGACAAAGAAACAAAAGAGTGATCCCGCGGTGGAATAATTTTTTTGTCTAAAATAAATTTATCGACGCACCAAGAGACCARCTCCTTACAGTAAAAAACTTCAGGGACACAGCCTGCACGAGCAATCCCAGAGGTCCAAGTTACTTGGTTATGGGCGGTAGGGGTTAAGTAATAAGAATATACCATGGACCATTGGAAGTTCTGGTCCTCGCGCCCAAAGATGTTCATTGTATCTCCACATAACTGTTCTCGAGTTGATGCCATAGGTTTATGAGAAGGTTGGTTTGCTTCAGACGATGATTGAAATGAACAGTTGGAGTCGATAATCTTGGTTAAATGCATATGAATGGGAAAGCTCCTCGAGCCTTTCGTTGATTAATGACAATCTGTATCGGTGGTGCATGATGAACTGTTAGCAATAGCTTACTTATTGCATATTTAGAAGTGGGAAGGTGGCGGGTACGGGGAAGAGCAATTAAGGATTGGAGGTTTCGTGAACATGCCAAGCCGACGATGTGCGAACGACATTTCATGATTTTGAAATCAACACTCGGAAGGGATAATATAACCCCCTGCAAATCTTGGTTTAACGCGTATTAATAGGAGATCTCCTCACGCCTTTCGCCCATCAATGACAATCCTTACAGTTCTTGCACGATGAGTTGTTGGAATTAAATGTCAACAAT
>JASDQU010171700.1:8567-19397 GCA_032191745.1 Picea mariana
ACTCCCTTTAAGTTGGTTTATGGTCTAGAAGTAGTGGTACCTATGGAATATCTAGTTCCTAGACTGAGAATTGTAGCATTTACAGGTATGGACGACACAGGCGTTGTGCAAGACAGGCTTGCGTAGTTGGTCGAACTGGAAGAAGACAAGTTCATTACAGGATTTCACTAGTAGGTACAAAAGGAACGAGAAAAGGCCTATCATGACAGACATATCAAGAAGAAAGACTTTAAACAAGGATATATCGTATTGGTATACGACAACAAGTTCATGAAGCATTCATGGAAGTTCAGGACACATTGGCTTGGGCCATATGAGGTTGCCTATGTTATAGAAGGAGGAGTTGTGCAGTTGAAGACTTTGAATGGAGAGTGGAATGCAGGTTTAGTGAATGGGATCCGATTGAAATTGTATTATGACAACCAGCTGCCTCGCAGCTCTCAGTAAAAGAAAAAGAAGAAGGGTCTAGGTACCAGGTGCAGTTGAAACTGGGTACCAGACACATAAAAGACAGTTTGCATAAGGAAGGGAGGAACAAAACATAGAGCACAGGCTGCTCCGTGCAGTCTGAAGTCGAAGTGAAACGGAAGGTTCATACCTGCAGTGCCTTGGGACAAGTCACATGTGAGTGTTGGGGGTCTGCTGGCCCTTGGTTATTGAAGAAAGAAAATATTAAGGAAGAAAGGAAAAGTACAAATTGCATGGAAGACACATTGACTAAGATTGGGTCGAAGTGATCAAAGAAGCAGAAAGGAAGGAGAGAAGTAAGGGAAAAAGAGTCGTTGGACGAGAAGATCGAGGACAACAGATCCACAAGGAAGATGGATCATGGACAACTTAGCAAGTGGAAAAATCCACCAATGGATGCTTTGGAGCACCTCGCAGGAAAGATGGAAAGAAAGGCTGGCGAAGCCCTGAAAATGCAGGTCAAGTTGACCTAGGGTTTTAGACACCTAGGGTTTTGGTACTTAGGGTTTTGACACCTAGGTTTCGGCCTAGGGTTGTTGGAGAGTCATTGTAATGTATAAATAAAGATCGAGAGGAGGGAGGAAAGGTTCGTTCGAGGTTGGTTGTTGTTAGTCACCATTATTGATATTGGGTGATTACTATTGTGCGAGGAAGAAGTGTTGTGTGTGAGAGAATTCTTGTATTGTAAGATCTTCAGTTGGGTGTGAAGATCAACCCTGCAGCTGGGTGCGTAGGGAGGGGAGATAAAGAAGAGAGAAAGAGAGAGAGATCTACAAGCTAAGCGTGCAGATAGAACTGTATGTTTTCACATAATATATCAAGAAACGTAGTTCTATGGACGTAGCGCTAGGGAGAGGGTGAACCATGTATATCTTGTTGTCCTATGTGTTTGATGTTTTGTTCTTTGCTTCTTGTTAGTCTGTTGTTGCATTATTGTGATAGATCTGAGATATAACTGTGCAAAGTAGACCTAAGTTGGTAAAGGATAATAGATATCTGTGTGTTGTTCCTTTGAATCCACTTGCATTTCCTCTAGTTGTAGACAGTTGTGTCCTGCAACCCCCTATTGCTACTTCGGGTGAGACTACATCTGCTCCATAGGTGTTGTTGAAAGGGCCAGTAGTTAGGGCTTGTTGGTGCGTTGTTAGAGTTGAACCCTGGGTCTACCCCTATGCCAACAGAAGCCATGAAGGCCCTCTTTCATCCTTATTGGTCTTGGTTGAAGGGTTTTTATTCGGTTCAGATTGATTGGCCATCTACACGCTTTCTTATCACCATACCAGTCATTTGTTGTTATGGGGTTTACTAGGTTTGAAACAGCTTGTGTCAATGCGCATTGTTTCACTTGGGTATGGGTTTGTTCATGCTACTGATGGTTGTGCAGTGGGTTATATTGCTTCTTCTCTTCTCTGTTTTATCTCAGCGTTGTTAGTTGGTTGATTGGGAGAGCCACGAGGGTTATACCTTGCGCGTTCTAAGTGTTGTTACAAGGTCAAAATGTAACCTTTGCTCCTCTGTTCATAGTCTCTCCTATCTCGCGAACTATAGCCATGTTGGCGAATTCATTGGTGGTATACAGTGTGTGTGCATCGTTGGTCTCGTAGGTTCTCAACCGATGATGGGAGTTGACTACAATCTCCATGTGCTGGTCCACAGAGCAAACCCTTGATTTCTCAAGCTCAGGTTTTGATAGAGGGGACCGTTATGGCCTATCGGGTATAATGTTGGTTGTTATGAGTTGTTGGGTGTTGTCAATAGTGTTTGATTTCTGGATCATCTCTGTTGATTACGTTGACATTGGTGTTGGTTTTGGTATTTAGTCACTGCATTGGCTATTATGACAATCAAATTGATAACTCAACATGGTAATTTGGTTGATTGGAGAATTGGATTGAATGCATAGTCGTTGTCTCTTACATTGTGATTATTGAATTGTCGACCAAGCATTAGTTTTAATTGATTAAGTCACAACAATGCTTTGTGCGTGATGCATGGGTATGTGTGGCATTCTTACAACATGATAGGTTGAGTTAATAATTGTTGTGACTTTGTGTTTTAAATTTTTGAATGGGAGTATTGCAATTGTGGTAATCATGGCAGGGCCATCCACTGTATATGTTATGTATATTATTTGATTGAGCCATCAGAGAGCATCACGGGTTTTTAAACAATATGGTTTTGTTAATTTGATCAATTTGTGAGGTGAGATCGGGGATGATGTTGTTGCCTCGTTATATTGGGTTGATATCCCAACATTGTGGATGTTTAGATTCAAGTAGTTAGACACGAGAGTCACATAATTGTTAAGTGGTCTGTGTATCCCACAATGTCGTATGAATTGAAATGATAATTGTTGTCTGTGTGTTTAAATGGAAAATCAGGATCTTTGCAATTAAAATATGGATCATTGTGTTTGACTGCCCACTATGTATGTTTAATGAATATCATACATATTAACAAAGATAAGCATGGGTGTTGTTTCAATACGGTCTTATTACAATTTAATTGTTGATGGAAAGTGGTTGATGAGTTGACACGAATAGAGTGGAAATAAGTGATTGTTTTTTTTCATTTGGGGATTGTTTTAAAATATTAATTGGATAAATAAGAAGAAAAAAGCTCCTCTACAGGTTGTTGTGGAATGCATACTGTCTTTTTTTTATGACACTGTGTTAAATATTTGATTACGAATAGTGAGCAAGTTAATGCACGAAATTGATTGAATTATACACAATAATTGATCATTTGATCACAATGACTATTTGGTTGGTGTTGGACCTTTTATGTTTGATATATAATGGTTTTATGGATTACTTAATTAATTTTATGAACAATATATGTTCTCTTTCCCTACCATTATTTCTTTTTTTTCTAATTACAACCCCCTCGCCTTCCCACATCCATTTTTCACTCCTTGTTCTTTTATTTAATTACAGTTAAGAGAATTCTATATTGACACAGTTTAAAATCACATTTTCTTTTGATTGGAACACAATTTTATATTCTTTGGTTTACATTGCAATTAATTATTTGTTGTCTTTGCGCAGTAACCATGATTCTTTTTCCCTCTCATTTTATCATTTTTTTCTCAATACAAACCCCTCGCATATCCCAGAACCTTTGTTCACCCCCTGCTCATCGACAATGGTTAAACAATTTGTATGGATTGGATTCCATGAGTCTGATATGTTGCTGAGCCAAAACCTATTTCATATTTTTAAGGAGTTATGATGTATGGTTATTAAAGGGACTATTTTCTAATCAATCATGCAGGAAGGAATGAACTTTTTCAGTTGAGGTAGCCATGGTAGAGGCAACCGAGGGAGAGGTAATTGGAACAGAAGCCCCAGAAGGCCAATATTCTCCAT
Organism: Picea mariana; assembly: GCA_032191745.1. Lineage (NCBI taxonomy): Eukaryota > Viridiplantae > Streptophyta > Pinopsida > Pinales > Pinaceae > Picea > Picea mariana. Next base: position 12,404 of record JASDQU010171700.1, read on the forward strand.
ACACTTTGATGTTGACTCACAAGAGTTAGGCCAGTTATTTAAGGTTGGATTTTTCAATTATATTGTGCAAGGAGTGGTTCAACCTAGGCTTGAAAGGCCTCCCTTCCAAGCTTCACAAGCCCCTGGTATTCCCATGCCTCCTCATGTCTCATTGCAACCCAAGGTTTTCGAAAACAACGGATGGCAAGATATTGTCCACCCGGCAGTCTCCCAACATCGTGGCTGGCCCAATTTGTCCATACCTACTCCCCCGCCTATTAACCATATTGTCCAAGTTACACCTGTCCAATCACCAGTTCAGTCCTCTCATGCTAGCAAAAGGTTGAAAACCGAGGCCCACCATGCCCTTGACAAAGGAAAAGCCATTGTTGCCCCTTCCTCACCCTTCAATGGCTTTGATAAATCTATGTCTTCCTGAATGGATTTGAGGGACGATTGTTCTCATGTGATCAGTGAGATTAGGCCAAAAGGCTCAGTGCAGCCAAAGGAAATTTCAGAGAAATCAAAGGGTGACAATATCAATCAAGGAAATATTGCATCTCAGAGTGGAAAATATGGTTTTTGAGTTTTATTTTATTTATTGTTGACGACAGTTGACCTCATAAGTTTTGGACAACATGTTTTCTTTGGATATATGAGTAATATATTTTTTTGAAAATAATTTCAAATATCAATGAAATAAATGGTCAAATGTGAATGTGATGATGGGAGTCACAAGGAGGGGTGTTTTTATTAATTAACTAGTTATGTTATGATTTTTAAGAGCCAAAGGGAGTCACATGGGGTCCCACCTACTAGTTATTATTTATTTAAAACCCTTATTATGATTGATTACTCTTCCCCCCTAACTAAAAAGTTGGTTGAGTTTTTTAGTTAACTTAACTAATGAGGTAGTTCAACTACTTCAACCAATTCTAATTTGCTTAAAGGGAAAAGAAAGGGGGGAACAAGAGGAGGATAGAAGGAGAAGCATACTAAGGTTTGCTCTTTGAGTTTATGTTGAGATAGTTTAGTTTTTATTCATTCCTTAATTTATCACAAGCCTAATTATGGTCTTATTGTAGACAGCAAGATTCGGGGCTGAATTACATCATTTGGGCACTTGTTTTTCAGAGGTTTTGATCTATCTTTGATAGTCTATGTAGAATTGTTTGTTTGTGAATTAGTTTTCATGACTGACAAAGGCTATTGTGCAGATTCGAGTGGGCAACAATCTGTGGCAAGTTGATCCAACTTTTAGAGTTCAGTTTTGATTTTCTGTTAGAGGTCCTTTTGTATGTTCCATCGGGGATGTCTAAGTTTTACTTTGGTCCAAACCTTATTTACGAAATTTTGTAAAGAGAATGACTCTTTGGTGAATTGGAATGAAATAAATGATTGCTTTATGTCTCATCTGTCTTGATTATCATCTTGGTGTCTTTTCTTCTGTCTCTACATTTATTTCAACAACTGTTATATTCAGAAAATCATATAAATAACAAATTTTCCAGCAAGATTTTATTTATGAAAGACTAGCCTAAGCACTTGTAATCAATACTTGTGAGTTAGGATATTGTTTTTGATGGCTATAAATATAGGGTGACATTCCCGTCTATTTTTCTTTAGCCAAGCAGATTCTGAAAATGCTTGAGTAAGATCATTTCATATCTTTTCCTCAACATGTATTTGGTGACCATATTGGGGAGATCTTAAATATCTCTTTGGTTAATTTTTATACTCGATTTTTCATCAACACATCTATTTTTTTTATATTGATTATTTGACTGTTTTGTTTCTTAATGACTGCGCCTGTTGCAAGGTAGCCCAATTTTGAGCCCAGTCTTCAAGATCAGACCAACATTGCTTTGGATCTGTTTAACACCATTTTAGACACTGCCAATACCTGTGCTGAGCTTAATCATTCATGGGCAACGATTGAGTGATATATTAGTTCCCAAGAACGTTGGGAAGCTAGACGTAGAGAACCTAGAAATTAGCAGTAGCCTTCTTGTCCCTTCAGTTTTGGCCTTTCTTTCATGTCCTTAGATTCTCGTGTCTCTTGAAGAAGAAGAGGCTTATCACCTAAAATTAACCCTATTGTTGAAATAGGAAGAAGGAACGTTGTGTTATCTTCCCAACAAAGTTCTCTAAGGAGAACTTTGTCTTATTCATCCAGTTCGTCTTTCTTTCCCTCATCTATCACCCACAAGATGGAATCTAGTGGTGGCTCTAGTGGCACTGGAAGTGCTTCCTCTTCTTAGTATTCATCTTTGTCAATGATTGGTAGCTTATATAGCCACCATATCCTTGTTCAATCTACCACAAATCCCACAAAATTCATTAAAAAGTATGGAATTTTTCAATTTGAAGAAGACACCACAACCACACTGTGGCATGTGTCCTCTCCTCTTAACCTAGCACCTGCTACTCGTCCACTTCCTAAATTCGAAGAACATCTTCCTAGGTTTTCAGAAAATAACAATGTCACTACTAACAAACACCTGGTGACATTTTCTAATGATTTTCATAACATAGGAGCCAATGACAATGATACTTGCATGTGCTTATTCGTCAATTCCTTGGAAGGAAAGGCTGCAACCAATTTATTTGACCTTCCTCCTAAGATTTTGTCTACTTGGGAAGAGTTAATATATTGGTTTAGATATACTTATGGGCAATCTAAAATCCCAGCCGAGAAGTTACATGAATATAACAACGTTACCTATAAGGATGGTGAGACCATTAGGTCCTTCAACTTGCGTTTCACTAAGTTATACAATCAAATCCCTGAACTCATTCAACCTCAGAACCAAGTCAATTTCATGAATTACTACAATGCATTACCTTCCCCATACCGTCATAGGCTTGAGGAAAAATCCATTGATAATCTCAGTTCCACTCTGCATACTTGTTCAGAGTATGAAGAAAAACTTGAAAGAATGGGTCTTCCTCAGGGAAAGTCGGTTAAATAGACAGACATGTATGACCTCTTACAGTTAGTACAAGACATGAATAATCGTATGATAGCGTTCAAGCGAAAGGGAACTGTCTCCCCTCTCACCCCTGAAGTTTCATCCTCTTCTGCACCCCCCTTTAGAAATCCAATTGAAAATAATTTTTAGCCTAAATCTATCTTGCCTCAAAGTTGGTGTAACTTCTGTGAGGAACACCATGAGGAAGCCACATGTGAGGTAAGGAAGAGTTCCAGATATAATATCTTTGGTAAAAGACCAGAAACTACTATCACTGTCCTATATTTCGCAAATCCAGAAGATGTCATGATCATCAATACTTGGAACAATTCCTATTCTCCCAAGGGAAAATTTGATCCTCCCCGCAATTCTTCTAGCTCGAGATCATCCTCACCCGCTGCTACTGTTAAGGTTCCTAAGGTTCCTAACAGTCAAGGAATAACCTCTCCTCTCCCCTCTTCCAAGTAAAATATCTTGAATCAGTTGGCCAATATCAAAGCAGATGCAACCCTTCTAGACATGGTTGTCGTCCTTGAACAACAGATGCATCTGAAACAATTCATGGAAGGAAAATCTTACATGGTAGCCAATCTTTCTGAAGAGGTAAATGAAGAGGATTCATCTGTAAATAAAGTTTGTGTACATAAATTTAGATACCCTATAAAAAATCCCCCTTTTTACATTTTTATAAAAATTATGGATAAGATAGCCTATTGTTGCCTCATTGATGGCGGTTTGGGCCCAAGTGTGATGTTGAAGATTATTATGGAAGAGCTAGGCTTGTCTTGTACAAATGAAAATTCCAGAAGCGTGCTCTCCTATAATAGCCTACAAAAAAATACCATAGGTGAGATTAAAGATGTAACTTTAGTTTTATGCGCACACCCTAAAATATGGACAACCCTTAGTATTCAGGTAATCGATATGTCGATAAGAAATTACTCAATTATCTTGGGAATAGATTGGAAAGCCTTAACAGGTGGATATCTCTCGCTCGATGGGACACATTTATCCGTTCCTCGGAATGGTAAGAACATTATCGTCCTTAGAGAGGGAAGGATTTCAGCCTATATAGAGAGTGTTCCAAAACCTAATGTAAACTATGTCGAAGAGGACCTAGGGGTGTATTCCATATTTGCCGAGGAGGACAACATTCCCATGGAAAAAAATGATTTAGATAATGATATGTGGCACATGCACTTTGATGGATCATGCTCAAATGAAGGAAATGGGGCTGGCGTTATCTTGGTTACCCCTGTAGGGAAAATTCATAAGTTGTCCAACAGGTTGGATTTTGCTTGTATGGACAATGTCACTGAATTCGAAGATTTAATATTAGGCATTGAAAATGGCTATAATCTTGGTTGAGGCCACCTTTCGATCTTTGGGGATTCTGAGCTTGTTGTGAATCTTGTACATAGAATTTACTCTCCTAGCAACAAGTTGATAAAATGATACACCCAAACTGTTTGGGCACTTATCTCAAACATTTTATCTTTCAACATCACTCATGTTAAGAGGGAGTTAAACTCAACGACTGATCAGTTAGCTTTTTTTGCAGCCTCCCCTAATCGACAACTTTTACCACACATGCCTGATTGTACTTTTAAACATCTATATCGTCCACATATCCCTGACAATATAGAATCTTGGTAGGCCCTCCCTAACGATGAGAGCATTTGTGCTTTCATTCAAGATGAACCTATTAAGCCCAAGGAAATTATATCCATAGAAAAAAACAAGATTCCTAAGGGCCCGACTCCTATAGAGAGTTTGTTTTCATCGAGTGATGCAGACAATAAAGAGAAACAGGAAGAATAGGAGTCAATAAGGAAGGTGGGTGAAACCATCTCCTTGAACATTGNTTCAACATCACTCATGTTAAGAGGGATTTAAACTCAACGACTGATCGGTTAGCTGTTTTTGCAGCCTCCCCTAATCGAAAACTTTTACCACACATGCCTGATTGTACTTTTAAATATCTATATCGTCCACATATCCCTGACAATATAGAATCTTGGTAGGCCCTCCCTAACGATGAGAGCATTTGTGCTTTCATTCAAGATGAACCTATTAAGCCCAAGGAAATTATATCCATAGAAAAAAACAAGATTCCTAAGGGCCCGACCCTATAGAGAGTTTGTTGTCATCGAGTGATGCAGACGATAAAGAGAAACAGGAAGAAGAGGAGTCAGGAAGGAAGGTGGGTGAAACCATCTCCTTGAACATTGGGGCACTTGAATCTTCAAAGAATGTTAAAATAAGTGTCTAGTGTTCTGATAGAGAAGAAATGAAGTTGGCCAATCTACTTGGTAGATTTCAAGATGTTTTTTCTTGGTCTTATGAGGATCTTCGTGGTTTTGATCCTGGTCTTATTCAACATGCTATCCCCATCAAGGAAGGCATGAAACCAGCTAGTCAAAAACAAAGGCCAATTAACTCTGCATTTAAACAACTTTTCAAAGGGATTTGGAAAATTTCTTAAGGGCTGGGATTATTTTTCCAATCTACCCTAGATGGGTTTCCAATTGGGTACCTGTTTCGAAGAAAACTAATCATATTACAACATGTGTTAATTTTCTCACTTTCAATCAGGTTATTATGAGAAATCCTTTTCCTCCCCTCAATATGGAAATGATTCTGCAACAGGTTGTAAGGTCATAGATGAGGCCCTTACTTGACGAATTTTTGGGTTACAGTAAAATCAAGGGAAAAGTGGCAGATGTTCACAAAACCACTCTTATAACTAATTAGGGTACCATGATTTATACATTCCTATTTTCTGGCTTACCTAATGCAATTACCACTTTTAAAAGACCTATACACACAACTCTTGATGAATTGATCAGTATCCATATTTACCTTGATGATCTAATCATATACATTAAGGGGTTGATAATTACCTTAGAGTTCCAAGTGTTATTTTTGGGTCCATTCAAAATTGCTTTTGTCCTGGATTCTAACTCTTACATTCTAAAGGATTTACATGAGCAATTGTTTTCCTACAACACTAACGGTTCTCGCTTGAAACATTACGAGGGACCAACGTGAAAAGTTCTAATGCTGTTTAGATTTTTTGTATACTAGTAACCTAGATCTGTTTTCAATTTTGCACTATTTATTTTCTGCTTTACAGTATTTTGACTTCTCCTTTCTGTTTTAAAAACATTTCTTACTGCTTTTTACATTTCTGTCATTTTATTGTTGTTGTTTTAAACTTTGCAATTTTACTTCTGTCATGATTTTGTTTCCTACCATCTCTAGTTAATTTGGTCAAAATAAGTTGTTGGATTAGTTATGCCACAGTGACACTCCTGCAAAGCATTGTTAGTCAATAACAATCAACCTTACACAGTTGTTACGATGTTTCCCCTGAAGTCACCCTTGAATTTGTTATTTACTTCCACTGTTGTCTAGAAAAAAAAAATAGGTTATCTCCCGCTTTTTCTTTCCTTTTCTTCATCCATTTGAGAATTTAAGAGAGCAAGTCCATAAAATTTCTCCTTGAAGTTAAGAACTAATCCCAGTTGGACGCTTATGTACACAGTGGTAAAACCCCTCATACTTAACACTTTTCATGAATTATTCTCGAATTCCTAGTCATTTTTCCATTAAATCCGCTCACTTCCCCTCGTTGCATAATATTCCTTATTATATCTTCTTGACCTTTTGTTCTTAGTGTGCGAAAAAATGAGTTCTAAGTTCTAAATCTGTTGAAAACAAATTTCCCTGCAGAGTCGCCAGTTTGTTGATGATTAAAATTGCAACGAGGTTTTTTGCTTGCAAAGTATTTCTAAAGCCTATTATTATAAGCTAACAAGATATATAATAATAGTAGGTGGGACCCCCTTGTATATTGGGAGATCAAATTTGGTTCTTATTTCATGTTTTTGCTACTATTCGACATCGCTTACAAGGTTCTACATGATTGATGAAATCTTGATTTTAGTGGCGATGAATAATGCATGTTGTGTGTTGTTTCGATGGCATATGTGATCTATTGTTATCCTTTCTATTTGTTCTTGGATTCATTATTGTGACAC
>JASDQU010171702.1:0-20940 GCA_032191745.1 Picea mariana
TTTTTTTTTTTGTTTCTTTCATGTTTGGAGTGCAAGTAATGAAGGTGTATTGGCTGTGATAAACATACATACAATGCCCTTAAATTAGTCAGGCTGCGTCTTTTCAATCTTTTTGACAGGACTTGTATTGGACATGTTGTTGTTGTTGTGTTGTGTCGAGTGCTTGGTATAGCCAATATGGGCATCCAGAAGAGGAGAGATCATGTTTGTCGCTTCCTGTACTGGCATCATCACAATATCCATATTAATTGCACCCTCTACCACTGAAGTTACTGATTCAAACTCCAAGGGATTTTTATCCTTTGACTCCAATTCCATAGCTTTTTTCGAAGAGGAGCTCCCGTCCGAGCTCGAAGTTGGATTCCCTTGAATATCCTGATAATTCTTTTGCCTACTCCAACCCTTGAAGGAGAGTGAGCACTTGTTAGATAAGTGCCCAAGTTGGTGACAATCATGGCATCGAAAGGGAAAACCCTCATAGTCCAACTTCTGAATAAAAGACATGTTACATGCTACAATCTCCAAATCTACATCCAAACCTCTTCGCGGGTTAATAGAGACCAGGATTCGAGAAATACTAAGAGATTTGAGCCATACTATGAGCACATGTCTCCTTGTAAGACCAATCAACATACAAATAGGTACCCAAGAGGTTTCCCATAACCTTGAAGCAATTTTCATTCCAAAACTCAAGTGGTAGCCCCGGGAGCTAGACCCAGATAGGGAGAACATCCACTCTTTCTCTTTTATCATAAAAAAGGGGCGACCAATTTTTTAACAACAAAGGAGAAGAATCATGAACCAATATTTGTGAATAATCTTCTCTACATCGGAATGCGAGTGAAATTTGAAGAAAAACCATCCTCTCGACAAAGTACCTACCACCAGAAGAGATGAAAGCAGTGAGGACCAATTTGCTGAGGCCCACTCCTGCAAGAACCTTTTTCCAAGTCGACGACCGTGAGCCCCACCAACCAGTGTCAATTCCGCCATCAATTTGACTTTAGGAAAAAGGACATATATCCCTACGACCAACTTTTGGGTTCTCCCAGACGACTTCATGCCTTTGTTTTTGCTTCCATTTGAGGTTGAGGAGGATTTTGAATATCTCAATCCTTTACTACCATCTGAAGGGATGGCAGGAGAAACCAGGCTAGAAACAAGCACACCCCCCTTAGATTTTCCAAACCCTTCGATTGACGGAGGGTTCACCGTGAAATCTCCAAAATAAAAATATAAAGGTAGAGAAGAGAACCCACCCAAAGGCCCCATCGGCGACAAAGAAGAGGAAGCGAAACCTGAGTGAGGCTCATTGTTAAAGGAGGAAAGTTATGAAACAAATAAATAGGAGTCATAGCTTCACTACTGCATGTTATCTCCTCAAATAAATCAATTGAGATTTTTTATTTTAGGTGATATGATGTCTTTTAAAAAGGCACTTTTTAAATTTTTCAAAGCTCATTTCTCAAAGATTTACGCATGCAATAAAGTTTAAATAAATGTTTGTTTAGTTTTTATTTGATCTAATTCAAATCTCAGGTTTCGGTGGCTTAGGCGAACATTTCGATTGTTCATTAGCCACTGAAAGCCTTAGCTTTCGGAAGCTTAAATAAAGGAATCCAGGGCCATTTTAGTCATTCAAATCACAGAAGCAGGGAAAGAGCCAGCACATCCTATCACATGTTTCAGTTGTCGGGTTCTACGTTTTATGATTGCAATAAGCCGCCGAAAAGACTGGAGAACGAACCGTTCAGGACCAGAAGCTGATCTCTCTGTGATATAAGCGAATCTTTCGAGATCATTATATCATTAAGCCATGTGCTTATGTACCCTCCATTTATTACAATTATCCACCATGACTACTGCAAATCATTAATCGTTCCGCCACATCCCTTGTAATCAGTGCCACATTCGAAATCTCACTCCAATTTTCTCATTTCTATCATAGTCGAGCCGACTTTCGCTAATTCTACGCGGTGCAACTCTCCCCCGAAATCTGCTCCTTCGATCACAGGTGTGCGAAAACATTGTGGCAAATGAAGAAAGGAGCGTCAACCCTAAGGAAAGATCTCAAGGACATCAGTTACTTGGAATCACACCCGGAGGTATGTCAAATGTTCAAGGATGCAGGGTGTTACAATTTTTGCAAAAAATTACAAAGTTCTCATCAGCAGGTGGCAGAGGCCTTTGCCCTCAATTTCAATGGAAAGAAAACAATCATAGGCCGAGATGAATTTGAGATAGATGATAGCCTCATAGCTAAAGTGACATAGCTTCCCATGACTAGAGAGAAATGGTTTAAAACTACTGTTACTAAGAATGTTGAATTCATGACTTATTTGAAACTAGAACACAGGGGTTTGATATGGAAGAAAGATATTCCTGTATCTTTCCTTGAAGAGAAATGGTAGCAGTTATTAAAAGCCATAATGGTTTATGTAACTTGTGAAGGGTGATACAATAGGGTGATGATTTACCATTTTAAACTTACAAATCATTTGACTGGTAGAAACCCGCTCAATCTGCCCTATTTTCTCCATCGAAGTTTATCCAAGATGGCTCATCAGGTCCAGACAAGGCCTAATCAAGTTGCAGGTAGATTATCCCACCATAGTCTAACCAAACTTTTGGTTTGTGAGCTGTTGCAAAGAAGAGGTAAAGAGTGGAATTACTTCTTATTTTGGAATGATTTCCAGACTGAGGTTCAACCAGAGGGAAAAAAGAGTTCTCATTCCAAGAAGTATTCCACTCCCAAAAGTGGAAAGAGGATGAGGAGAGATATCTCTCCAGCCCCAGTCAATCAACCCTCTCCTTCCTCTAAGCTTGGCAAAACTAAGAAGAAATTAAATTTCAACAGTGAAGAAGAAAAGGCCAAAGAATCCCCAGTGAAAAAAACATTCTTAATCTTCCTTACACAGACTCGGAGGATGAAGAGCACCAGATTGAAACAGGGCACGAGGATTCAGTTACCACAGGGCGTGAAAATTTTGTTTTTGTGGATATATACACAGCAAGTTATGAGAACCTTCCATCACCTACACCTCAAGAAGAACAAGAACCACAAATTGCAGATGCCTCATCTAGCAAACGAGTGAAACAAAGTAAATCAAAAGAAATCAAGAAGCTTAAGAAGAAGTTAGCCGAGCAAGAAGTGCTAGAAAGGGTAATAAAAACCAGGTATGAAACTCAAAGAACTTTGCAGAAAGCAACTCATCTTTGGAAATATTATCCCATAAAAGCATAAAGGAGAAGAAAAATAAGGACAAGATTGTAAAAAACTACAACAACTTATGGAGAGTAGCTCAGGGTTTGAATAAAAAGGTTAGGGATTTGAGGAAACAAGCTATGTATTCAAAACACCAGGCTCAGACAGATGCTTCTCTTGAGACCCTTGCAGAGGTGGCAGTTCAGTGCAATGAACCAAAGGCAACCAGTAATCCTACAAATATTGAGCAAGATGCAGAAGCCTAAAAAGATCTGCCCTAAGGCGTTTTTGAGCTAAGACAAGGGTATTTTTGAAATTTTGATAGTCTCAGGTTTTAGTGGCTTAGGAGAATATATCGATTGTTCATTAGTCACTGAAAGTAGAAATTTCGGTAGCTAATCGAACCGAATTCTATCTACTCTAGCTATCGAAAGCACTGATAAGGCAGAAAGTTAATGTTTTTGCACAGGTCCAAGTTTTCCTTGTTCAAAAACCTCAGAAATGGTTCCAATCGATGGAAGATAATTAATGACATCCTTATCAAGAGTTTGTTTTGGTTTTGGAGGTGCTCTACAAGACAGAAAGGTAAACAATGGTTAGCTATTTTCAAGGTTATAAGACTGTTTGACTGTCAACAGGTGTCATGTTTGACTCCTCCCATATCACATGAGATCAAACAGCCTTGGAAGCCTCACTACACCTGCCAAAGAATATGAAGAACATAAAGATCAGTCGAGAATTTGAACTGACCTAGTTTATAGGATCTTTATCTACTTTCTTAGTCCAGTTATTGACTTTCTATTTTGGAAAAAATTCGATCCAATAATCTAGGATCTTGGAACTGTTTGTAAAGGGATATAAAACCCAAAACATTTGATAAACAATGGGTTCAATTTTGAGTTCTATAATCCACTGTTATTGTAAAAAGACACTTTCTTTAATATATTAAGCTTGCAAGCTTCTTTCATTTTTTATTGTCAGACTCTCTTTCATCTTTGTCTATGCATATGAGTTGAAATCATTCTTTTGTCTATGTTTAATGGTCCCATGGTAATTTTCCTCTTACTTTTGACTGTTAAGAAAGAATCATAAGCATCTTTGGCTAGTTTGTTGACCCATCATATATATTTCCTATGTATGTTCTGGTTAACTGATTGGTTTTCTTATCCATTTGATTTACAAACTTATCTGATAATAGCTCCCGAAGGCCTTGTATTGCATGAATATAGTTAGATTGTCTTGAAGATACAATCCAGTGATTAAGATATTCATCTTGATCCAAACCCACACCCATTATTGAGAAAATAGTTACAAAAAGGTTAAGTTACCAGGCATCTCTGAGATACAACCTAGGAGAGTTTCCTGGAGTGATAACAAATTGGCTTCGTTGCCGAGGAGAGGAGACTGAAGCTCAACTTCCTTGGGAGACGACAAGATCCAACTTTGATGATAGACAAAGTTTGGACACATTTTGGGTTGTAACCATCTATCTGGCGACTCCATTGAAACGAAGTGGCTCCGAGAAGGGCTCATACTAGGGAAAACCAAGAAAGACCATTGGAAACACCAGTTCCAGGTTCTGAGAAGATCATCAGAAGTGGAAAATCTTTGCAAAGACAAACTTCCATATCTGCAAGAGCATCTAATCTAGGTATTTCAAGAAACACTTCCTCTTTTGTATCTAGAGAACCTCTCGTCGAATCCCCTTCTGCTTAAAATTCTAGTTCTCAGAAAATTGAGATTGTGTTAGAAAGCTTGAAGGGTGATGAGCCTTCAATTTCCTCTGATGTTATAGATTCCATTTCTAAGCATGTTACTATATCCAACTTAAGAGAAGAATTTGTAGAATCCCTCCAATAAAAGGACTCTTCCTCTTCTTTGAATTCTTCACCAACTAAGCCTATAGAGAGTTTTTTCCATACTCATACCAGTCTTCCCATTCTTGAAGATATTTTACAAGATATTTCCTCTAAGGGTGAAGAAAACTTGGCCTTATTGCTCGGTCAGTTTTACAGAGCCTCTTACTTTCCACCTTATTCAGGAAACACTTTCTAGGGTATTCATTCTACCAGTGCTTATCCTTCATTCCTTAGTGAACTAAGACCACCATTTTCCATAGTCTCACATATCCCATCTCAGCCATCATCTACAGAAACTTCTTCCTCTGCATCAACCCCCAATATTGCCATGGCTGCCCCTTTGACAAAAATGGAACAAATATTAGCCAATAGGTATGCCTCTCTTGTGTTGCCCAATCCCTTATCAGCCATGCCGACCGGATATTATCAGAAATATATGCTGAGGTTTACTGGATCTGGGGATTATACTGCTGAGGAACATATAGAAGCTTTCTATGCTTATGCTGAGAACATTAACATTTCAGAGGAAGATGTTTGGACCAGAATTTTTGTGCAGAGCTTGGATGGCCAAGCCATGAAGTGGTTTAAGGAATTGCCAGCAAATTCAGTGGCAGGCATTGAGTAGTTAGATGAGGTGTTTTTGAAACATTGGGGAGAAAGAAGATATCTCTTGTATTATATTTCTGAATTTGGAAATCTAAGAAGAGAAAATGGGGAGTCTGTCTCATACTTCAGCAAAATATTTAATAAGATGTTCAACAAGATTCCTGCAGAGATCAAGCCAACTGATGCATCAACAAAGATCACTTACTCTTCTGCCTTTGATCCATAATTTTTCTTAATCCTTAGAGAAAGAAGGTCAGCCACACTTGCTTTAATGCAAGATGTTTCTCTTGAGGTTGAATCTAATATTATGGAATCTCAGAAACTCAAAGGAAAATTTGAGAGAAAGAAGTCATCTGCTAATCCTCCTTCTTATTCAAATAACAAAATGGAAAACATGGCCAAGATGTTGGATAGCTTGACCTCGGAAATGTCAAAACTGAAAATTTAGAGTCAACAAACAGTAAGAAGTAAAGAGCCTAATGCTTATGCTCCTAGGAATCCCAATGCATTCCCTTATAGAAGGAACAACCAACAGGTCCAGATCCTTCAGAGAGACAAGAATGTAGCTGATGACCAAAGGATCAGGGTCCCATTCCAAAATGCAATGCTAGAAGAAGAACAAGAGCTATCTCATGACGAAATTGAAGAAGAAGATGACATCAATTGCTTTAGGGATGAAAATGATTCCTCCTTTTTGACACAAACAGATTATGAGGAGGCCCAGATGGACGAGTAAATTCATGAGGCAAGCATTGAAGAATATTTTTATCAGACAGATGATCAGCCATGTTACTATTTAAGATCTAAGACTGCTGCTCCAAAGCCATTGCTTGCTGCTCCTGGGAAAAAGAAAGATGTTGCTGCCAAGCAGCTTGCTGCTCCTGTAAAGCATACATCCACTCCTGCAAAACAACAACAAAAGCAATTGCAAACCCAAGCCAAAGAACAAGTCTCCCTCAGAGTTCCTCCTAACGAGGTAAAACCTTCCAATAGATTGTCATACTCATTTAATTTTGAATCAAAAATTCAGAAGGTGAAAATACCTATGCCATTGACTGAACTTATGAAGAATGACATATTCAAGTCTGCTATCTTGAAGTCCCTTCAACCAAAGATTCCTCCAGCTGTTGATTACGTAAACCTTCAAGATGACAAGACCACGGTGACTATAGGACCTATGGTAGAAGACCGAGATGAATCTTTTCCACCCTTCTACATATCCCTAAATATCCATGACAAGATCCTTCACAACTGCTTGCTTGACTTGGGAGCGTCACACAATATTATGCCTAAAGTAGTGATGGATGAACTTGGGCTTGACGTCATAAAACCTTACCATGATCTCTTCTCTTTCGACTCTAGGAAATTTAGATGCCTCAACCTCATAAATGACCTTTTCATAAACCTTGCCCAACTGCCAATGAGAAACATGGCAATGGATGTTGTAGTGGCTGATATTCCACCCAAGTTCGGCCTCCTCTTGTCGCGTTCATGGAGCAAAAGGCTAGGGGGTACCTTGTAGATGGATCTTTCATATGCAACAGTCCTGGTTTTTGGAGGAGAGCTAAAGCGACTTTACAAAGAAAATCAACTTGCCTACATCATTAGTGATGGGAAAAATTCTGTAAACCATCCGATTTATGCTTTAGACACAGAATTTGGATCATGCATTCTACAAATAGATGATTCTCAACTAGCTCCTTTGCAGCTCACAAAGCCTACTTATCAGTAGATTGATGGGGAGAGTACTCTCGTGTGGACCATGTTCTTTGATGGTGCCAATACCAAAGACTCAGCAGGTGCAGGTGTAGTTTTGATTTCTCCTTTGAAAGAGGCTATGCATTTGTCTTTTAAACTTGATTTCAAAACTGCTAACAATATAGCAGAGTATGAGGCTTTTCTATTGGGATTAAATTCTGCCAAGGAGATGGGAATCAAAGGACTAAAAGTGTTTGGAGACACGGATCTCATCATACAACAAGTGAACAATACTTTCCAAGAAAAACATGTTAGATTGGAAGCCTACAGGGATGAGGTATGGAAAATCAAGGACTCTTTTTCCATTTTTGACATTTCTTATGTACCCGGAGCTATGAATCATCTTGTTGATTCCCTTGCTATCTCAACTAGTATGTTTATTCCTGCAATGCCTCCCAAACTGAATTATGAAATCCAAGTCAAATATAGACCATCCCTGCCCAACAATATCAAATATTAAATTTTTTTTGAAGATGATGATGAGCTTAGTAGATTTCTCCAGGTGGTAGATGAATTTTCTGATATGCATATTGACCAGAAAAATCAAAATGTAGAGGAATTCAAGAAGCCTAAGCCAAAAAGAAAAATGGGTCAACATGATATCATTCAGCTGCCCAACAATTATATACCTCGGGGTTTGGTGCCTCTTGAGAAGCTTTTTGATCAAAACGATGTCCCCTACAAACCTGATAAGAAGAAGACAGATCATGTTGTCCATGAGCACAATATAGGAAGCCAAAATCATCCTAAATCCACAAATTTGTCCGCAGAATTAACCACTCATCAGAGGTCTGAATATTGCATCATTATGAAGGAATTTGTTGATGTTTTGCCTAGAAATACAATGATCTGAAAACCTATGATCCTGAGGTCATTCAACATAAGATTCCCCTTGAGAAATATACCATCCCTTTCAAACAGAAACTGAGACCTATCAATCCTCTCCTATTGCCTGTAATTGAAAAAGAAATCAAACAGCTCCTTGATGCCAAAATTATAATTCCTTTAAGATACTCTAAATGGATCGCAAATCTAGTAATAGTGAGAAAGAAAAATGGTGAGATCAAGTTATGTGTTGATTTTAGAAACCTAAATAAATTCTCAAAGAAAGACAACTATCCCCTACCCAAGATGGAACATTTGTTGCAAAGAATTTCAGGGGCCACTGTCATGTCTTTCCTAGATGGCTTCTCAGGCTATAACCAGATTTTTGTACATCTTGATGACCAAGAAAAAACTACCTTTACTACTCCTTGGGGTACCTTCATGTATGCCAAGATGCCATTCGGGTTAATGAATGTCGGGGCCACTTTTAAGAGGGCCATGGACATAGCTTTCGTGGGAGAGAAGGAAAAGTTTGTCCTCATCTATCTTGATGATATCACAGTTGATTCTAGCAGTCATGAAGAGCATCTGAAGCATCTGAAAAGAGTATTTTTGAAATGCAGATAGTTCGGGATTTCACTGAACCCCAAAAAATCTCAATGTGCTCTCAAGAAGGGTAAGCTCCTAGGCCACATTGTTTCAGCGGAAGGAGTGAAAATTGATCCAGCTCGGGTGGAATCAATTCAAAGGTTGTCCATACCAAGGTCAAAGAAGGATATCCAATCTCTACTCGGTAAGATAATTTTTGTCAGAAGATTTATTCCAAATTTCGCCGAGTTAGTGAAACACATAACCTCTATGCTAAAAAACGGATCCAAGATAAAATGGATAGACAATGCAAGAAGTTCATTTCAGGATATCAAACAGGCTATCATGGAATCCCCCACTCTAATCAGTCTAGATTACACCAAGAACTTCTATATTTTCTCTTTTTCTTCCTATGACATGATGGCAACAGTCTTGTTACAAAAAGATGATGAAATTCTTGATCACCTGGTGGCCTTTTTCAACAAAGCACTCAGAGATGCTGAACTAAGGTATGATCCTATAGAAAAACAAGCTTATGCTCTCATTAAGTCATTAAAATCTTTCAGAATTTATATACTCCATGCAAAGGTTGTTGCCTATGTTCCTTCAGCCTCTGTGAAGGATGTATTGACTCAACCTGATATTGATGGAAAGAGAACTAAATGGATCACAAAGATGATTGAGTTTGACATAGAAGTGAAGCCCACTAAACTGATAAAAGGCCAAGGCCTTGCCAAGCTTTTGACAGAAGAGAACTACGATCTTTTGGACATTAATTTCATTAGGTAAAGTTCAGCAAGTTTGCAGACAGGGGTAGCAGCGAAAGAACAACATGGAAACCATCAGGTGGCCGAGCATTTGTCTTCATGTGAGTGGTATTCAGGTATTATTCATTTTTTACAGAAGTTGGAGGTTTCTCCTGAACTTAGCATGACTCAAGCCCGAGCCCTTAAGCTCAGAGCAATTAAATTTTGCATTAATAATAATCTTTTGTATTGGAAAGATCCTACTAGTTTACTACTAAGATGTTTAGACAAAGAAGAGTCAACTGAAGTCATGCATCCGTTTCATTCAAGTATTTGTGGATGCCATCATTACTGGAAGACCACAGCTCATAAGATATTAAGGGATGGGTATTATTGGCCTTTTCTTTTTTTAGATGTGTGCACCTTTGTGAAATCTTTTGATAAGTGTCAAAGATTCACAGGAAAACAACAACTAAAATCTCTGCCCCTGAGACCCATTGTAGTGAATGGTCCTTTTCAACAGTGGGGTTTAGATTTCATAGGCGAGATTAATCCTTTGTCTAGTGGTCAACATAAATGGATCTTGGTAGCCACTGACTATTTTACAAAGTGGATAGAGGCAATCCCCACTAGAAATGCCACTCATCAGGTCGTCATGAAGTTTCTCTATGAGAACATCATGAGCAGATTCAATTTCCCAAAAAGGCTAGTGACAGATAATGCAACAACTTTCAAATATGATGCATTGGTTGACACGTGTAAATCAACGGGCATTCAATTGGTACACTCTACTTCCTACTACCCTCAGGGTAATGGCCTTGCTGAGTCGTCCAATAAGAGTCTAGTCAGAATCATCAGAAAACTATTGGAGGAGAATCAAAAGAGTTGGGATTCTAAACTAAAGTTTTCCCTTTGGGCAAACATAGTAACTAACAAGAAATCCATAGGAACTTCTCCCTTCAAACTAGTTTATGGCATTGATGCCATTTTCCCCATTCAGCTAGTTTTACCAGTGGCTAAGTTTTTTCAGGACGAACAAACTGAATCAAATGATATGATGAGAAGAATGCTTGACTTGGTAGAGTTGCAGCAAGTCAGAGAACAATTGGTGGATAAATCAGAGGCTTATCAAAAGAGGATCAAGGATACTTTTGATAGAAAAGTAAAGGTGGATGACTTTCAGATTGGTGACTGGAATCTGAAATGCGATGCCCTCAGACAAGATAAAGGCAAGCACGACAAGTTTGACTCTTTGTGGACCGGTCCTTTCATGGTAACTCAAGTACAACACAACAACACCTTCATTCTGCAAAATCTGGAAGGTGAAGAAATGTTTGGTGGCCCAATCACTGGGCATTTTCTGAAACTCTGTTTCATCTAAGGCTTCGAAACCTTGTCATTGTAATTTTTATTTTCAGCTTTGTTTTTACAAAATAACTCCATGCCCAATGGAAACACTAGTAGATAGGTTTGAATTTTTGTTTTTCAGGAAAGGCATTGGTTATGTGGTTCTTGAAACCTCACAGGGAGGCTTTCACCCCCAATAGGAGCCAGTGTTATCTCCTCAAATAAATCAATTGAGATTTTTTATTTTAGGTGATAGGATGTCTTTTAAAAAGGTACTTTTTAAATTTTTTAAAGCTCATTTCTCAAAGATTTACGCATGTAATAAAGTTTAAATAAACGCTTGTTTAGTTTTTATTTGATCTAATTCAAATCTCAAGTTTGGGTGGCTTAGGAGAACATTTTGATTGTTCATTAGCCACCGAAAGCCTTAGCTTTCAGAAGCTTAAACAAAGGAATCTAGGGCCATTTTAGCCACCGAAATCGCAGAAGTGGGGAAAGAGCCAACACGTCCTATCACACGTTTAAACCATCGGGCTTGAAGTTTTATGATTGAAATAAGTCACCGAAAAGATTGGAGAACGAACCGTTCACGATCGGAAGCTGATCTCTCTGTGATATAAGCGAATCTTTCCAGATCATTATATCATTAAGCCATGTTCTTACGTACCCTCCATTTATTACAGTTAACCACCATGACTGCTGCAAATAATCAACCATTCCACCGCATCCCTTGTAATCAATGCCATGTTCTAAAGCTCACCCCAATTTTCTCATTTCTATCATAGCCAAGCCGACTTTCGCTAATTCTACAGGGTGCAAATCTCCCCTAAAATCTACTCCTTTGATCACAGGTGTGTGAAAACATTGTGGCAAATGAAGAAAGGAATGTCAACCCTGAGGAAAGAGCTCAATGACATCAGTTATCTGGAATCACACACGGAGGTATGTCAAATGTTCAAGGATGTAGGGTGTTACAATTTTTGCAAAAAATTACAAAGTTCTCATCAGCAAGTGGCAGAGGCCTTTGCCCTCAATTTCAATGGAAAGAAAGCAATCATAGGCTGGGATGAATTTGAGATAGATGAAACCCTCATAGTTGAAGTGACAGAGCTTCCCATGATTGGAGAGAAATGGTTTAAAACCACTGTTACTAAGAATGTTGAATTTAGGACTTATTTGAAACCAGAACACAGGGGTTTGATATGGAAGAAAGATATTCTTGTATCTTTCCTTGAAGAGAAATGGCAACAGTGATTAAAAGCCATAATGGTTTATGTAACTTGTGAACGACGATACAACAGGGTGATGATTTACCATTTTAAAATTATAAATCATTTGACTGGTAGAAACCCACTCAATCTGCCCAATTTTCTCCACCGAAGTTTATCCAAGATGGCTCATCAAGTCCAGGCCAAGCCTAATCAAGTTGCAGGTAGATTATCCCACCATAGTCTGATCAAAATTTTGGTTTGTGAGTTGTTGCAAAGAAGAGGTAAAGAGTGGAATTACTTCTTATTCTGGAATGATTTCTAGACTGAGGTTCAGCCAGAGGGAAAAAAGAGTCCTCATTCCAAGAAGTCTTCCACTCCCAGAAGTGGAAAGAGGAGGAGGAGAGATATCTCTCCAGCCCCAATCAATCAACCCTCTCCTTCCTCTAAGCTTGGAAAAACTAAGAAGAAATTGAATTTCAACAGTGAATAAGAAAAGGCCAAAGAATCCCCAGTGAACAAAAACATTATTAATCTTCCTTACACAGATTCAGAGGATGAAGAGAACCAGATTGAAACAGGGCACGCGGATTCAATTACCACAGGGCGTGAAAATTTTGTTTTTGTGGATATATACACAACAAGTTATGAGAACCTTCCATCACCTACACCTCAAGAAGAACAAGAACCACAAATTGCAGATGCCTCATCTAGCAAATAAGTGAAACAAAGTAAATCAAAAGAAATCAATAAGCTTAAGAAGAAGTTAGTCGAGCAAGAAGTGCTAGAAAGGGTAATAAAAACCAGGTATGAAACTCAAAGAACTTTGCAGAAAGCAACTCATATTTGGAAAGATTAGCCCATAAAAGCATAAAGGAGAAGAAAAATAAGGACAAGATTGTAAAAAAATACAACAGCTTATGGAGAGTAGCTCAGGGTTTGAAGAAAAAGGTTAGGGCTTTGAGGAAACAAGCTATGTCTTCAAAACACCAGGTTCAGACACATGCTTCTCTTGAGACCCTTGTAGAGATGGTAGTTCAGTGCAATGAACTAGAGGTAGCCAATAACCCTACAAATTTTGAGCAAGATGCAGAAGCCTAAAAAGCTCTATCCTAAGGCGTTTTTGAGCTAAGACAAGGGTATTTTTGAAATTTTGATAATCTTAGGTTTCGGTGGCTTAGGTGAACATATCGATTGTTCATTAGTCACCGAAAACATAACTTTTGGTAGCTAATCGGCCTGAATTCTATCTACTCTAGCTACCAAAAGCACTGATAAGGAAGAAAGTTAATGTTTTTGCACAGGTCCAAGTTTTCCTTGTTCAGAAACCTCAAAAATGGTTCCAATTGATGGAAGATAATTAATGACATCCTTATCAAGAGTTTGTTTTGATTTTGGAGGTGCTCTACAAGATAGAAAGGTAAACAACGGTTAGCTATTTTTAAGGTTATAAGACTGTTTGATTGTCAACATGTGTCATGTTTGACTCCTCCCATATCACATGAGATACAACAGCCTCAGAAGGCTCACTACACCTGCCAAAGAATCTGAAGAACATAAAGATCAGTCGAGAATTTGAACTGACCTAGTTTATAGGATCTTTATCTACTTTCTTAGGCCAGTTATTGACTTTCTATTTTGGGCAAAATTCGATCCAGTAATCTAGGATCTTGGAACTGTTTGTAAAGGGCTATAAAGCCCAAAACATTTGATAAACAATGGGTTCAATTTTGAGTTCTATAATCCACTGTTATTGTAAAATGACACTTTCTTTAATATATTAAACCTGCAAGCTTCTTTCATTTGTTATTGTCAGACTCTCCTTCATCTTTGTCTATGCATATGAGTTGAAATCATTCTTTTGTCTATGTTTAATGGTCCCATGGTAACTGTCATCTTACTTTTGACTGTTAAGCAAGAATCATAAGCATCATTGGCTAGTTTGTTGACCCATCATATATATTGCCTATGTATGTTCTGGTTAACTGATTAGTTTTCTTATCCATTTGATTTACAAACTTATCTGATAATAGCTTCTGAAGGCCTTGTATTGCATGAATATAGCTAGACTGTCTTGAAGATACAATCCAGTGATTAAGATATTCATCTTGATCCAAACCCACACCCATTATTGAGAAAATAGTTACAAAAAGGTTAAGTTACCAGACATCTTTGAGATACAGCCTAGGAGAGTTTCCTGGAGTGATAACACTGCCCACACATGGGCAGGAGATGTGATCATAGCCTTGAGCATTAAGTAGGGGAGGAGCTGAGGTCGAAGTTGTCTGAAGGGGAAGCTAAGTAGGGAGCCATGGTTGAGGCGCCGATCCAAAAACTTTCAGCTCGGTTGCCCCCAAAATGGAAACAACACCCACTCTAAAGTCTGAACCAAACCCTAAGGCCGCAGTTGGTGCCAACTA
The DNA here is from genome assembly GCA_032191745.1 of Picea mariana. Lineage (NCBI taxonomy): Eukaryota > Viridiplantae > Streptophyta > Pinopsida > Pinales > Pinaceae > Picea > Picea mariana. Next base: position 14,563 of record JASDQU010171702.1, read on the forward strand.
GTCCAACAAAGCCTATGTGGAGGGTAGAAAAACCGAAGACCCTTCCAGAGAAAAAATACCATTCGAATGACAGGGTGGAGAAGTTGAAGAAAAGATATTTTCAAGAACCCCACTTCCAGCTGAAAAATTCCACATCTGGGCTTCTTCCACTGGGTCCACGGAATAGTCCAACTCTTTGTCATATATTCCCATGATCGTCGAAGCAAAATCGCCTACCGGTTGAGAAACCAAAGATCGTTACTTGCCAGCCCTAGTGACAGAGAGAAGAAATACCAAAAGTTGAAAAAACCGGGACTCACGAATCACTAGAGCAGAGATAAGTAAAGGGAAAAGGAAGTTTGGGGGTAAACAGGTGGGAGACCTTAGGCCTAAGACCCAAGGTCTAAGGGACCTGCGGTCATGAGCGAGGGATTAATGAAGTCTCGAAACAACATACCTCAAACCCTACAACCACATTAATATATTAATATTAAATTAGGGTGAGATGGAATTATGTAATTTTTTTTTTTTAAATAAAAATATTTTTTTGTTTGGAAAAGGAAATAATAAAACTTATAATAAAATATCAAAGGGAATAATAAGATTTGAATAAGTAAAGAATAATATTTAACATAAGTAATGAGATAAGCAAATACCCTTTCGCTTTAATTTAGTGAGTACATTTGTCTTAACTTTTTCGATGGTAGTAGTAAAATAATAAAATATTATAGCGATAACATAGATGTTATCTCAGTGTAGTAATATATTTAAAAGACATAGAATATTGATATTATTAAAAATAATATAGATGTTATTTTAGTGTAATAATATATTTAAAAGAATATCCATGTTATTAAAAATATAATTATAATTTTTATTAAAAAAATGATAAAAATAAAAATAAGTACATAAGAAATTAAGATAATTGTAAAGAGTTAATAATGTTAATTTAAAAAATCAAAACTATTTTTTTTTTGTTATTTTTAATTTAAAAAAGGAAATCAACATTGTTAAACAAAATAGTTTTGTGAGTTAAATTAAATGTTATGAATTGTAAATAAAAGGATTTATGAGCTATGGGGGCACCTTGAGGTAGTGGTCGAACCTGTGGTTGCACCTAGAGATACTATATTAAATGGTATCGTGACCCGTGCACACATAAGTGGATCAAAGCCCACCCCCTTGTCCTTCAACTTTAAGCCCAAAGGGGTTGGATCCAATGGTGAAAAGCGATGATTTTTTCATTGTTGAGCAAGGTTCAATTCTCGTGAGGGCTTGACCTGGAGCCATGGGGGCACCTTGAGGTAGTGGTCGGATGTGTTGTTGCACCTAGAGATATTATATTAAATGGTATCATGACCTGTGCACACACAAGTGGATCAAAGCCCACCCCCACGTCCTTCAACTTTTACCTTTCAACCTTTAAGATTATTGAAGATTAGGCTGTACACAGGAAAACGCCATGGCCGAAGGGGAAGCAACGACTGAAGAGGAGCCATGTTGGATGGCTGCAACCGAGGAGGAAGGCTCCAACATGACATTAGCCGAGAGAGAATCAACCATTCGAGGCTGGATCAAAGCCGAGGAGAGAATGCATGCGTGGCTAGAGTTGAACCCTAGCCGTCGTCGCCACCTAGATCTAGACTATGGGCACCATTCAACCATGAGAGATCTCAGGGAGGTAGAGATAGTTGCAACGATCATCTCGACTCCATATCTTTGTCCACAGAACGCAAAGCTATAGGATGATCGCTATGCTGTGGGGATTTGTTCGCAGGATCTTCTTCCCTCGCTCTATCACAGGAATCAAGTTAAGAGTGATGCAGCCGACCACATGCTCCTTCGAAGATCGAGGCTTCATTTCGAACATCGCACAACGTCTTGCTCTGAGATTGCGACAGGATTTCCCCTTTTTGTAAAAACCATCGCTGGTTCTTCTCTTTGCTTGCAGGCTCAGGATTCAGACTCCATTTTTGAGCTCAAATCCCAAATCCACCAGGCTACAGGTATTTCGGCTTGCTTTCAACGACTAATCTTTGAAGGACAAAAACTAGTGGATGGTTCTCTGTTGCGGGGTTATGGGAATCTAAAGAATGCAACCATATATCTCGCTTCTCTTCTGCATGGAGGAGTGCCATCCTCCACCCATCCAAGCACTTACAAGCACGCCGTGAAAATAGGGACTTCCGCTCCTTTAGGGTCCAAGGTTGAAACTTCTGGAGAAAAGGAGCCTTTTGGCTCTACCTTCATTATGGAGTAGTCCGTAGAACCTCCAACAATAGAAGTCGAATATCCCTATGTCTATGTCTCTAAATTTCTCTACCAGAAAAAATCCCTCATCTGTTGTTTCAACGGATTATGGTCCTCGGCTTCGGCTCTAAGAGAATGGGTAAACAAGACCTAGTCGTCAAGTCATGAGCTGTTCTTTTGCTCCAAAGGGTTCTTCATTGTTAACTTTTCCACATAAGCGGACTTCCAATGTGTGCTAGACCAAGGTCCATGGTTCTGGGGCAGATATGGTCTTTCCATGCAGAGATGGTTCCCCAACTTCAACCCGCTGACTATAACTGTTATGACTACACTGGTTTGGGTAAGACTCCCTAATTTACCTTTGCATTTTTATACTCCAACTTTTTTACCTACCCTTGGAAATGTGTTGGGTAGGTTTATCAAGATTGACACAGACCAGATAACAAGAGGCTTTGTCACCTTTGCTCGCATATGCGTTGAAATTGAACTCAGTCAAGGGCTTCCGGACAAGATCCTTATAGATTGGACCAAGGATGATCCCTACACGCACTTGGTTGATTATGAGAACATTGCCTTTAGGTGCCACTCCTGTTAGCAAACAGGGAACCTCCAAGCAACTTGTCCTTTATCCCCAACCCCATCCTCATCCCCTAGAGCACGGAAAAGGGCTAATGGTTGGAAAGACCCTAAAAATCGCAAAAACTGCTCAAACTCTTCATCTTATAACAAGCATCATCACAAAGATGCCCCAACTCCTCCGCCTACTACAACACCATCACAATCTCCAACGAATGCGCAATAGCCAAACGCAGACCTAAAACACCAACCTTTGGTTTCAACACAATATCCTGAAGCTTCAAAGACTTTGATTCCGATTCCTCCAGCACAACCTTGGCACACTCCTATTGAAAAGGATGAAACAAATGACATAATCACAGCCACAGCCCCTATCCCAGGGACTCAGAAACATCCTCATGAATCAAATAATTTAGACAGTGACAGGGAAGCACCCTTAGCTTCCACAGCTCAAGATTTTGGCATTTCCTCAGACCATCTGACTTTGGTGGTTAAGGATGCTAAGCCTATCAGTTCCTCTGGTTGGATTGATGTTCGTAAGAAAAAAGGCAGAAAGAATCCTCTCTGACCAACATAATGATCCAACTCTTTCTCCTTATCTTGTAATGTCTCATCTTGATATGCCCACACACTCCTTGTGGCTCTCTTTTAGCATATATTAATCTCTAATACTCCATATTCTTTTTTTGGAGGATCTTTTTCTATCAACAAATCTATGTATTACTTTGTACTTTTTTCTTGATTGAATATAAAGATTCTCATATAATTTATTTGAAAAAAAATAAAAAAATTGAATTTATTAAATCAAACCAAATTCCAAATTGTTAAAAAAATAGTTTTGTGAATTAAATTAAATGTTATTAATTGCAAATAAATTTTTTTGGATTCATTAAATCAAAACCAAATATACAAATATAATACTTGATGTCTTACTTCTTTTATAATATATTAATAGTATCATAAAAAAATATTATATAAAGAAAAATAAATCATTCAATTTAATTTTAATAAACAAAAATATAATACTCATGTCTTACTTCTTTTATAATATATTAATAGAATTATCAAACAAAAATATCATATAAAGTAAAATAAAACATTTGATTTAATTTTAATATAAATTGAATAGTTTTCATTTGTATTTATGTCTCACAAATCGTTTTGTTTGACCATTTCCCATAAATTATACAACGTAAAAACTTATCAATGGTGGGAAATTTGAAAGATAGAATAATCCATAGAAATTGGTGGGAAATTTGAAGGATGGAATAATCCATAGAAATTTGTGAAGTTCATCATAGTGGTAGTGGTTTTTAGTGGTTTTAGTGACGAAGGTAATGGTATTTTATGTATAAGAAGTAATAAATTAGTGTAATAATTAAGTTAGCTACTTTAAAATTTGTGTATTTTGGAATTGTTTTTATAATATAAATATTTTTTTATATAAGAAAGTAATCTTATATTGATTGAGAGATGTGGTTCACAACAATATATAAATTTTAATATATTATGAATTTTATGTTTAATATATTATGATTTTTGTTCACAGGGTGTAGAGTACTTGGTGATGGAGTGTATTGTTAAGGTACTTCGTTATGTGAAGTTATCGGTTTGAAACTCTAACTTATCTTATGTATTGTGTATGGGATTACGTGGGTACACCTAGAGGTTTTTGTGGCAATGTTTAGATAACACGACCCTATATCATGTGAGTATGTACTCGATTAATTTTCGATTCCACACACACACACACACATATATAATCCTAATAAACATAGACATAAAGGGCTGGAGCATTTTAGATGATTAGTTATGGACCCCTCTCTATATTTATTAATAATATTATTACACAACCATCACCAAATAGTACCAAATTGTTTTTGTATAATATATTGTTTATGTTTAAAAACTTCCCCATTGGAAGAATGCTCCAAATCTCTTTCATAGCAACGTATATAACAAAGCTTTATGAAGACAATGAAGAGTCAATGGAACACATCTTAAATTGATTTAACTTCTCTTGCTGTCATTGGGATCTGGGTGCTCCCTACTTTAGAACTACAAACAAAATTCAACTATTTATTCTTTTCACTCTAACGAATTGGCACTTAGAGCCACTCACAACCAAGATACCCAACTATGCATGAAATGCATTCCCAAGCCTCCTAGCCTAGTAGATTTAGAAATAAAGGAACATCGGGATCTTGAAAGACAAACATCTTTCTAATTAAATAGATGGATGCTACTAGAAAGGAACACAAGAGATGTTACCCTCTATGCCAAGATCCCATTTTCAGATGATCTTGATTGGGACCCACGTTGTAACAAAATCATGGTTTCTTGGGGCCTAGAAAAATCCAATTTTAACCTTAAGCAAAAAACCCTCCAGGCTAGAGTCCCCTACCCCAAGTCTTGGTCCCCACCCTTAATAGGTATAGTCAAGATAAACTTTGATGGTGCTTCTAAGGGAAATCTTATGCTAGGAGTCATTGGAGGAGCATTTAAATCATTTGAAGGAGAATTCTTCTCCTTTAAAATGGCTCTAGAGGCACTGACACCAACAAGTATATTGAGTTATAAGCTCTTGAAGCGGGTCTTCTTGCCAAAATACACAATTGGCTCAATCTTCTCATTGAAGGAGACTTCATAATTTTTATTGAAGCTCTAAGAAATCTTTGCAAAGGTGTAAAACCATAAAAGGTCTTGATGCACCGATAATYCAATAGTGCTCTGACAAACATTCTCCATTTGATTAATAATCTCTAGATYGCCACTCCAAAGCATGTTCATTAAGAAGMAACCAAGMTTAGTGATTGAATTGCCAATGAAGTTTCAGTACTCTCCAATGAGCACCTTRAGCTCACCTACTTCAGCACAACCAAMAAATATCCRCTTCACCAATGCATCGTCATAGCTTTGGGGGACCTAGATTCTTTTCAAACAATCATGTATAGCATTGTAACCCCATATGCAATGACACACAGAGAGGATGACATGCATAATGCTTGAGTGTAGGATGAGGGTATATGACATACAATAGACTTTGAATTCCTCACTCTGAACTTCACACCTGATGCAGAGATGTGAGAATGTAGGGACTTAGAACTCAATGAAGAGACATGGGATTGTAAGGACTTAGAATGTAGGGATTTGATGCGAAGATGCATAAATGCAAGGACTCGAAGTGTACAGAATGCAAGGGTCCACACTTTTCATTTTGCACCAAATGCAAGAATGTGAAGACTCTAAACCGGTTGTAGAGATGTGAGCATGAGGGGAAGGAAATAAGACTCTTTACAATATGCATTCCTCATATAGATTGTGGAAAAGTAGAAGAAAGAAAGAAAACTCAGAAAATAGGGCCTATAATTCACATTAAATGCAGAACGAAAAAATGTGAAAAAAAATGACAACCAAAAGGAAGGCAATAAGACTCTCAGCACTCCTCAAATTGCATGAAGAATACATAAATGTGGAAATGTAGAAGAAAGAAAGAAAACTCAAAACTAGACTTCACACATCATATTAGATATGGAATGCAAAATTGTGAAAATGTAAAAATATAGAATAAGG
>JASDQU010171704.1:0-21074 GCA_032191745.1 Picea mariana
GTAGATCCTTGGGGTGATCTTGTTATTGGGGGTTAAACGTTTTTTAGTTCTCTCGTCTAGGTTGGAACTGTTGATGGCTTTCTTTACTTTCTTAATAATCTTCTTAATGGGATTGCAATTAAGTTTCCTATAGTTGCCACTCTGGGAAATGTGTTCATTCATTTTCCTATTGTAATCACTAAGGTTCATAAGAACAATGGCGCCACCTTTGTCTGCCTTGAGAATCACCAAATTTTCATCACTGCTTAAGTTCTTTAAGGCTGCGCGTTCTTCTTTCGTCATATTGCTTCTCGGAGGTTTGACTTTGCATATGATGACTGAGCAATCTTGTCATATTATTTCTTTGTCTTCATCACTGAGTTTATGTATGCCATCCTCTACGCAGCATATAATATTATCGATGGGGATGGAGGTTGGGGAGACAAGGAAATTTAATCCTTTCTCCAATACGCCCAGCTCGGTTTTGTTTAACATGCGCACAAAGAGGTTTACTATAGTCTTTGTGTTGGTGTCACGACCGTTGTTATTGTTGTTAAGTAACCATTCTATCTTGGAGGAATGTTTGTTCTGAGCTTGTACGTAAGTTTTGTCCGCTTTCATGGTTGCAATGGCATCCACTGTCTTCCACAATTCGGGTGTCACGACCTGCACTAGTTTCAGGTAGAGTTTAAGCGCGTTTTTGGATAGGTGTTCCAGAATACACCCGTTCTTCCTAATTTCGCCTCTAACAATGGATAACCCTAGTCTAGAGAAGGCCACACTGTTCCATTTGTTCTTGGCTCAATGTTGGATTTGTGCGAATTTGGGTAGCACGTTTTCATCCCTACATTTCTTAAGAAATTCTAGATCTACCACTCTTCTCTTTATCTTAACCCTGAGCTTTTCTAAAACGTGAATTTCAACCAAAGTCTCCCTACCGTACACAAAAATAATCTGATTATTGAGATTTTTGTGGTTGGGATTTTCATTATTGATCAGATTAGCCACAATTTTGTCAATAGTCTGTCGACGTTTCAGACCCAAATCAGGATCTATGTTCAGGACATTGAGCCTGGGTTTAAATGAAGGAAAGAGCTAGTATTAAATACTGGAAGTGAGGGGAAACCTAGGTGTCGGCTAGGTTTTCAGTAAAATTATTTAATGAAATTAATTCTTTGTTTAAGTCTTTTAGGGTTAGGTTTAATGTTTATTCTAAACTTTTATTAATTCAATGTTTTTTATATCTTAATTTTAATTAACTAAGTTCTAGGTATTATATTAATTAAAGAGTAGGGTTTCATTATTAAGTATTATGTAAATTATTAAGTTTTTTAGGGTTTTCCATTATGTTATTAAGGTTGATGTTTGTTTTAAATTTGTATTAATTCAAAGTTTAAAATTTAATTTTGATTAATTATGTTCATAAGTTCTAGGTATTAATTTAATTAAAGAGTCTTATTAAGCTATCTTAAACTTCTCAATTTTTAATGTTATAACTAGGAGCAACATAAGCTTTTTAATAATTTTTAATAAGATTGTTTCTTTTAATAAATGTTTGTATTCGGGTGTGATTTTTAATTAGGTGGGGTTATTAATGAACCAGGTTTAATAAATTAATTTAAAGTATTAAGATTGTATAAATAACTATTGTTGCTGGATCAAATCAAGCCTCAATATTTCAAATTGGCATTAATCTCAACAGTTTTTCAATGTGAAGCAAACACACTAAGCTTTTCAATAGTAACCAACCTAAAGGATAAAGTGGAAAATTTACCAGGGTACACAACATCCATAGGCTAGGTTTTGGTGCAGAGAGATATCACCCTTTTGTGCGATCTGGCACGATCTGGTATCCAACTAACGTACAAAACCCTAAACAAGTAAAAGGTCATGAAGGGCAGTGGGATGTATTGGCCCCTCTCTCAATAGTAATCAGAGCCACAAGAGAATAAGGCAATGTTGGCGCTATGAGAGTCGAACGAGTATTTAAGATTGAACTGCTACCAAGACTGAACTTCCATGCACCAACTAGAAGAGAGATTGCACACAATCTTCTCTTTCTTTCTATGAATCTACTGCAATAAGTGTAGCTCATATGCATGTATGCACATAAAAAGAAATATTGGAATATGATATAGTGTATGCACAACAAATATTCCACATGCACGGTTGTAAAGAACAAGCCAACAACGATCTACATCCTCCTTCAAATTGGCAGTGAGCAACAAAAAAGGAGATAGCACATGGGATCAGAGGAATCTAAGACTTTTCTTCACTGCAAAACCCACATGCTTGGTAAACAATGTGCACGCGAACACCCACGCTCAGTTGGAAAAGAGTCCATGTGCACGAGCAACAATTGAAAGGGAGGTAAATGGTTTAAAGTTCATATCTACAGTTGTGTGACTACTTCTATTGTTGTCACCGATTCTCTTGCATCTTGGGTGCTTGGAATCATTATCACCAGGTTGTGCAGACCAATATCACTCCAAAGAACTGGCCTCTGCTCCAATATTCTTTTCCCAGAGATCCACCAGTTTCTTTACATTCATCTGGATTCTTGTGGTTGCATAAATTGTTGATAGATTTTGCAGCATTACACTATTTCAATGCAACAAGATCCACAAGAAAAATCTCCAACAATATAAATATCAATCCAATGGCCTAGAATCTTCACAAACCGCAAGTTAAGTGCAAAGAAGAAAATCACGAACAAAAAACAAAAACAACAAGTGGGATACACATTGTGTCACTAGACTGAGGTAATATTTTAAGAGTTTTTCAAACAATATTTCAATTTGAATAAAAATTTGTAAGAAAAAGTTTATTGAAGACTTCTCAATTGTATTGGAGCATTATCATTGCAAGAGAATTATTGGGTTATTGGAAAGTATATGAGTAAATTATTTTTTGAGAAAAAATATTTGTAAAGAAGATCCTTTATAAATATGTGAGATCATTAAAAAGGGAGAACAAAAGATCAAGTGAAAGTTTAGTGTACTATATTAATCAATAAAAAGATACGAACATCATTTAAACTTAAGATTTTTTTCAAAAAATGTACCCACAACTTATTTATAATAACTTTCATCATTTTTCTAGGTTCTTTTGGAGATACTTTTTAAAATATAAAATCATGGTTGAGAGAGTAGTTAAAATTGTCAGTAACTCCCATATTTCAAGGATTAAAACTATCATTTTATGAATTTTATCTCCAATATATTTTCTTCAAAGATTCTCGGGTTGCTTCATGAAATTCCTTGACTTTTGAAGGATTTACCCCTTGAAAATCAATTTCTAATTTCCACTTTTCAGAACTCTTGTTATTTTTCAAATTGATTTTTTCAATGAAAAAACTTCTTAGAATTTTTGTTATAGGTCGCATGGTGCAATGTGATAGGTTATTCTTCAAATACAACTAGCCTCTGAGAAGCGAATTCTTCCGCTATTGTTTTACTCTCAATCATTCTCTGTTCATCCCAACTAGGCTCTTTTATTATGTCGTTATCTTCCATATTTTTTAGACTATGTTCAGCTTTAGGTAACTCTTAGCCTTCTTTCTGAACCGCTTATCTTTTTCTTTTTGTAGATATAGGAACAATGTGTGATCTTTCAATTACCCTTTTGGAAGGGTCTTTATTTCCTCCATCATCTGAATTTCCACTAGAAGATTTCATTTTCTCTTGACTACAGTCACGAGGTTTTCCTCTTGTCGAAGCATTTTTTTGAGACACATTTGGTGATCCTTGGTTTCTACCTATTGTATTTCTCCTCCGTTTATTATAGTGGTCATTTGTACTAACCAATGTATCAATCTCATCAAGGGTTGTTTAAGGTGATACCTCTATAGGGTTTTGATTGTCTCCTCCTCCTTCTAGTTGAATAAACTTGTTAAATGATGAGCCATACACAATTGCCAACATGTGGGCCGAGAATAAATTATTAAGGTCGAAACCTTGAATTGCATGAACTTCATTTAAATTGAATTGATCAAAATTAGTTGTGAATTCCTCCAAATGAAAAATTTTCTTTACATAAGTTTCTCCAATTTTCCATGGTAAAGGGATGAATGCCTTTTTTCTTTTTTCATTAAAGGAGTGTGCCCAATATTTGTATTGTCGACACACATTGATAATGAATAATTTTTCAGAAACATAGAAAGTAAGAAAACATGGTTTCCCCTTAAATCCATATAGTCTGATAAAACTAAATCTTTCGTAGTCTAAAAAATTCCTTTCTCTGCCAAAAGGATGCAACTTATAGTGACAATGTGGAAGTGGTGGGACTTTAAATTAGCCCTTTGAAAAAGGACAAGAAAGCATTTTGTATTTCATAAAATTTGTATGGATCGTTGTTCTTCCATAATGTTGAATACCTGAATGGAACTGGATCCTTTTTTAATTCTATATTGTTGGCTTGAGGTAGGTCCTAAAAAATGTGGTAGTAGACTATAGCATAGACTAGATAAGATATCATCTAAAATTTCCTAGTTTTCCTGATACCTCCCAACTGGAACGGAACTTCATTCAAAATTATCTAGGACCAATCAACTAGAACATCTCAATGAATGAAATGATATAAAATATATACAATATATTTTGGAACAAAGGTCGTGGACTCCTGTCCAATGATCCTAGCGAACAACCATGCAAATTATTTGTATGGGTATTTAAAAGAACATACCTCAACTTGAGTAAAATTTTTAGAAGCACTTGACAGATTTATAAGAAAGATTTCCAAGGGTTCCATTCCCCCATTGTTGGCCTTTAGAAATTCATTAGCGTCAGAGTTCTTGAATGTCAAAGTGGGTTCTGACAATCTCAACATTCTTCTAAAAACCGAAGGTTCCAAAGAAATTGGTGGATTTCCCTGTAACTGGATTATGTTAGGATATTTAAACACTTATGAGTTAGTTAAGATATACTTGGTCTAATGTGTCGTTAGGTAAAAGTGTGTTTTTTAGTGCGTTTATTTAGTATGTATTAGTATTCATTTGTAGTTAGGAAATACGATGGTCACGATATGTTCCCAACATAGAGTGATTCAACGGTTCATATTCTCCTCGATCTTAATGACTACATTGACCTTTGGCTTAACGCCCGATTGTTCCATGATCTCTTTTTAAAGAGCATGGAGGGTCATTTGTCGATGATCGATTGTGACAAACCCTCTTGTAAATATCTTTGTAATCTTTTTCTTTTGCATTAATAAATTGCTCCAAGTGGCCACGTTGGTTGGGGTCGTGGATGTTTCCCCGTAGGGGTTTTACCACATCACAATATTGGTTTGTTGATATTTGATCTTGTTGTGTTTGTGGTTAATGAAGGTGTTCTTCCTCTGTTGGAATACATGTGTTGTCGAACATGGTTTCAAAGCTTGTTTAAAGACCCACTCCCGTTGTAGATCGAGATCCTGAAGACAATTTTCCTTATCTCTAGTTTCTACCATTTATGTACATTTTTGGGCCGAGAGGATTGTTCCATTGTGTTTGGAGCATTCGTTTCAATTAGGAATTTTTTTTGTTTCACTCGAAAAGGTTTTTGTTTTCCTAAGATACGACCATTTCAGTCAGATCTGGAGGTATAAAGCTTGAGTACACCCTTTTTAAATTTTTGCAGAGTATTATTTTGGTTTTATTTCAGTTTTTTTTTTTTTTTTGTCGGGTTGCTACTCTTTTGGATCTGTGTATGTTCTTTTCCCTGCACCCTATGCAATCTAGGAAAATCATAAACAAATCGAAAATGGTGCATTTTTCGGGTAAGTTAACCAAGATCTAACCCTTCTTGTCATCGGTAAGCGGAAAAAAATTCTTGTGTGAAAATAGTTTTTTATGAGCACGCTCTCCAAGGCAGTATTCAACACCAACACCAACACCAACACCAGCAACAAAAATCCTCCTTCTAAACAATACAATATGTTTTGCTAGCTAGCTTGATTAAAAGTTGCCTTATTAAGTAAGAGGTCTTGAGTTCAAGTCTTTTTTTTGTTACTTTTTTGAAAAAGTTCATGCATTCATTGTAAAGTGTATTTAACTTCAAGTATAAGAGTGAATCACTATAAGTAGATTTAATATTTATTTTAAAGTTATTTATTTTGCACACAACTTTTTTTATAATGTAACTTCACTGTAAAAGTGATCCCCACTTCTTTTTATAAAAGTGGGTCACTTCATAAAGAAACTTATTTTTAAAAGTGAGGGCATAACTTTCATATCCAAAGTCCGTTTTCAATGCCATTTTTTAAAACCACCTATTTTTTCAAGATATTTCCATTGAGATCATCAGTTTTAGTTGTTAAATCCATATTATCTTCATATTTAATATGGATTCTTCTAGTGATCTTTTGTTTACCAACACCAACTACTTCCAATGGAAATCCCATATGAAAGATTTATTAAGAAGTAAAGGCATGTATCAGATTACCTGGATAAAGTAAAAAGAACCCACTGATGATGAAAACAAATTCAAATGGACTAATAGGAATGCCGAAGCATGTGGACTAATCAAAATGTCCATCTCTCATGATTTAAGGTTCCACCTTCAAGAAATTGATGACCACGATGAAGCTTGGGAAAAGCTTGAATCTATGTTTGGTAAACAAAATATTATTCGAGCAAATTTTTTAGAAAATCATATATTTAATTTAAGTCCAAATGATTTTTCCTGCATTGAAGACTATCTATCTAAGTTTAAAACACTTAGAATTTTATGTGAAGAGTGTAACATAAAGCTGGAGGAAGAGCGGTGCATCTATATTATTGTTTCTAAGCTAAGTAGTGCATATTATGTGTTTGTATCTACATTTTATGCCATGAAAGAGGCTCTAGGGAAAGCTTATCAAAAACCCACTCTTGAGTCATTTTTTGATGCTTTGATTAGAGAGCAATATAAGCTTGTACAACTTGGAGTGATTAGCATTGTCAGTACCTCCAACAAATTCTTAGTGGCTCAACAGAAAGATAAAACCAAGAATCCCAAAAAGCAACTTCCTCACCACAACAACAAGCAAAACAAGGGTCCCAAACCCTTTCAGATAACTTCAGCTCCTAGTGGTGATAAAGGAGAAAAATCTAAAAATAAGAAGACTGATAGACATTGAAACTTTTGTGGGAAAGATGGTCATGATGAATCCAAATGTTTCAAGAAGATGGCACTTTAGAAGCAACAATGAAGAAGCACAACATCAATATTGATTCTACTTATTCTTCTTCTTCTCATGGACACACATTTTCTGCTTCTGGTTTCTCCTTCAATGCAACTTCTACTTCTTTTGATGAGTGACTTATTGATTATGGAACATCTTATCATATGGCTAAGGATAAAGCCATAGTTTCTGCTCTAAATGAATGTAACACCAAGAAAATATTTGTTAGTGATGATAGATCTCTTAGTGTTGTATGATTTTGAACAGTTCAGGTAGATAATGGTCATTTGAATGATGTATTATGTATTCCTAGTCTTTCATGTAACCTTCTATTAGTATATCAAATCACTCATTTAGGTGAAGGTAAAACCATAGAGTTTTCACTTAAACAAGTTGTAATCAAGGATCTAAAATATCCTCAGCATGTTCTTGCAACTGGAATTGTTGATGATATTACTAGGTTGTACAAGTTTGAAAACTTTGGGTCATCATCTTTTCCATTAGTTTTTGTTGTTGATAGCGATGGCTTGAGAAAACTTTGGAATGAGAAATTTGGTCATCTAAATTATCGCTCATTGCAACAACTATGTCATCAACAAATGGTGACTGGTCTTCCTCTTGTTTCATGCAAAGATGGTGTTTGTGTTGGTTGTGTTCTCGACAAACATCATGAGGACAATTTTGACAAATGTGCCTCTTGACACGCCTCAGACCCTTTGCAACTTGTTCACAATGACTTGTGTGGTCCACTTTCTTCTCCTTCTCTTTATGGGTGCACGTTTTTCTTAACTTTCATTGATGACTTTTCCAGACATACTTGGGTTTACTTCCTAAAAATTAAGAGTGAAGTTTTTGACAAGTTTCTCGCCTACAAGGCCCTTGTAGGAAAGCTATATGGACATCAAATTCAAAGGTTAATAATAGATAATGGAGGTGAATATGTGAAAAATCATTTTACAAGTTACTGCACTACATAGGGCATCCAAATGCAACACATTGTTCCATATACACCACAACAAAATGGTGTTGTTGAGAGAAAGAATCGCACATTAAAACGAATGGATAATTATATGACCTAATCTAAGGGATAAAGTCTAAAGTATTGGACATAAGCCATCAATTGTGCAAATTACACAGTAAATTGCACTCCCATAAAGGCTCTTAAAAATATAACACCGGAAGAATCTTGGACTAAAATTAAACTAGATGTAAGTCACTTTTATGTATTTGGTAGTATAGAATGGGCTCACATTCCCGATGAGAAAAGGAAAGAATTGCAACCTAAAAGTGATAAGTGTATATTTGTTGGTTATTTTGAAGATGTCAAAAGTTATAGACTTCTTCAACCACATTGTAATGAAATTATTATTAGAAGAGATGCTAAATTTGATGAAATTCTCTTGTCCCGTGAGACTGATTCGATGATTATTCCTTCTTCGGCTTGCAAGACTAATTTGGCAATTGTGCCTTCTTCAGCCTGTAAGCCATATTCGTTGTTTGTGCCTTATTTTGTTCCTATTCTGGTTTCTTCTTCATATGATGACAGTGAGGATGAAAATCCACCTCTATTTGCTCACCTTCCTCTAAAAGAGCCATTGAACTTGAACCAACACCAACACCACCACTTCCTATATGGGTCCATTCAACATGAGAAGTAACTGGTGATATTATCGGTGATCCTTCAGATCAACGTTAGACACATTCATAGTTCTAGCGAGCCTCTTCTCTTTTGGCTCAAGTTTCAAAGACTCGTGATCCAAATACATTTACAGAAGCTTCAGTTCATCCAGATTGAGATACAACAATGAATGAAAAGTATCGTTCTTGAATGGAAAACGATACTTGGGATCTACCTCTTATGAAAGGAAGAAAACTTGTCAGATGTAAATGGGTCTACATAACTAAGTATGCATTAGGTAGAACTATTGAAAGACACAGGGCTCGGTTAGTTTCCAAAGGATTTTCCCAAGTTGAAGGAGTTGACTACAATGAAACCTTTTCCCTTGTCGCCAAAATGAATTCCATCTACCTTTTTCTTTCCCTTTCCGCCTCACATAAATGGGAGGTCCATCAGATGGATGTTAAATCCTCCTTCTTGCATGGGGATTTACAAGAAGAAATATACATGCAACAACCTCCTGGCTATGTCCAGAATGACTCTAGCCTTGTTTGTCACCTTAAGAAATCTCTTTATGGTCTTAATCAAAATCCCCGAGTTCAGTTAGCCAAAATGGACAACTTTCTTATCGACACTAGATTTTATAGATGCCATTATGATCCTAATTTCTATACCAAGAAAGTAGGAAGCCATCTCATAATCCTTTTCCTTTATGTTGATGACCTTATCCTTACTGGTAGTGACTTAAAACTTTTAAACCATGTGAAAACCATCCTTAAGAAGAAATTTGAAATGACAACATTAGGATTTTTGCATTATTTTCTTGGACTCCAAGTTTTGCAAACCAATAAAGGAACTTTTCTTTCTGAGTCTAAGTATGATTGTGATATTCTTCGTCGCTTCCACATGGAAGATTGTAAACTAGCCCCTTCTCTCTTCCAGTCTGGAGTCAAGCTTGCTTCCACTTGTACTTATCCCAAAGTTGATGCCACCTTGTACTGTCAGTTATTTGGTATCCTCTTATACTTGATTCATACCCATATTGATCTTTCCTTTGTTGTTGGTCTTGTTGCCCGGTATATGCAAAAACCCCATGAAAGCCATTGGAAAGTAGCTAAAAGGATACTTCGGTATGTCTGGGGTACATTTCAGTTCGGGATACATTATAGTTCAAGGGGGAGTCCTTTATTGGTTGGTTTCATTGATTCAGATTGGGTCGACCAACATGATGATTGAAAGTCTATTGCAGGTTATGTTTTCAGCCTTGGTTCAGGACCTATCATTTAGGCCTGTAAGAAACAACAGGCTATTTCACTTTCTTCATCAGAAGCAGAGTACCAAGCAACGGTAAATGCAAGTTAGGAATCATTGTGGCTTTGATAGATCCTTTGAGAGTTTGGATCCCAACATCAACATCCGGCCAGCCTTTGGTGCGACAATCAGAGTGCCATCAAGTTCGCCAAAGACCTAGTTCAACATCAACGTAGAAAACACATCGAGCTACACAAGCACTTCGTCAGAAATCTCATTCATGATCAAGTTATTTAATTTCTCTTTTTCCATACAGAAGATCAAGTTGCAAATATTTTCACAAAGTCTCTTACAGAAGCGAAGTTTTTCAAACTTCAATCTATGTTAGGCGTTCAAGAAGTTGTCATTAAGGGGGGATAGGATCTAATGCCTCCTTCGTTGTCCTATTGTGTCACTATTGTAAATCCTTCAATCCTATCCCAAGTTGTTCTTAAGGGGGGATGTTAGGATATTTAGACACTTAGGAGTTAGTTAAGATCTACTTGGTCTAATGTGTCATTAGGTAAAAGTGTGTTTCTTAGTGTGTTTATTTAGTATTCATTAGTATGCATTTGTAGTTAGGAAATCCAATGGTCACGATATGTTCCTGACATAGAGTGATATGACAGTTCATATTCTCCTTGATCTTAATGGCTACATTGATCTGCGGCTTAACACTCAATTGGTCCATGATCTCTATTTAAAGAGCATGGAGGGTCATTTGTCGATGACCAATTGTGAGAAACTCTCTTGTAAATCTCTTTGTAATATTTTTCTTTTGCATTAATAAATCGCTCCAAGTGGCCACATTGGCTGGGGCCATAGATGTTTCCTCATAGGGGTTTTACCACGTCAAAATATCGATGTGTTGATCTTTGATCTGGTTGTGTGAGTGGTCACTGAAGGTGTTTGTCCTCTGTTGGAATACTCGTGTTGTCAAATATAATACTCTTCTCTCACTGTCATATTTATTAGTTCACTAAAGAACTAATTATTTGAAATTGGATACTTCTGCTACACATCCGACTAATGCAATACCAGAGGTTCAGAATTTGTTCAAATTCTTTTCTGGAGGTGGAAGAGATGAGTACCACTTGAAATATTCTGACCACTGAAACTGGTGGTCTTCTCAACCCAAAGTATTGGTAACATATCCTCAATATAACTCTTTCCTTTTACTTGACATATTTGACAAAGATTATTTTTCATGAATAGGTGGCACTCTTGTCAATACAATCCCTTTTTTCCAATGCAGATCTAACTTACCACATATTTCCTTAATTATCAAATGATGAAGCTCTTAGTTCAAAGTTGTCAATTTCATGATTTAATTCAATATTTAAGGTGAATATTTTTCAAAAATCGTGCCACTTAATAATGATATCAATTCATACGAGTGATGACTAATGTGACAATGGGGAAATAAATGTTATCAGGAAAGGTGATATCGTGAATAGTTTAATTATGGGAGTGCAAAGTGAGTAACATGAGGGTTTCTTTTGGAGGATGCAGAAATACAAGATGCATCCACAATCAATAAAATCGGCTAAGTATTTAAAGTGGTTCATTATGAGTGATGCAGAAGTGGGGAGTTCTTTTCGGAGGTTGCAGGTTTGTGGGTTGCAGAGATTGTGGGATGGGAGATGGCTTGGACCTCTACAATGGGATTCCCACAAATAAAGAAATGGTTAAGTGTTGGGGTTGCAGAGTGGTGAAAAATGAAAAAGAAACTAAGTGTGGGACTTGCAAACTTGTGGAGAATTTGGTAGTCTCCCTGCAACCTTCATTTTAGAAAAATGACGTAGTATGGGATATACAAGAAAAATTAAAAATGAATAAGTATAGACTAAATCACACGAACATTGATCAACACAAACCCTATTGGAAAACCAACCAACAATTACATGTGTGGTGCARTGTTCAACTTCTTTTCTACACACGCAATGTACAAAACCACATTCCTGGAAGTCAAGTTTCCAAGGATTCTATTTGTCCCATAAAACCCTAAATTAAAAAATGAAATAGATAGAATTGAATCGAAGTTTTAGAGTTATAACCCGGAACTCACAAATCTAAAATTTGACGGTTAGAATGAAAGATATGAGATCTATAAAAGGTGAACCCCACGAGCAACTCAAACTCAACCAATTACAAATAATTTTTGAAATTGGGRGTCCCACCCTATTTATAAAAWWWTTGAAATTKATTTTGGTCCATGTGACCTCAACRAAGACCCATTTGATGCATCATCYGCATGATCAAATTYCTTTTCTCRAGCTCTTCCCTTGAATTTTAATTGCATGTAACTTAGGCCCTAGATATTTGTTTTTCATGCCACTTGCACCTTTGGTTTTATCCTCAAAAGAAATTTTATGTTGTAGTATTATTTTCCTAAGTGCGGGCACTTTATAGGAACACTAATTATTTTCCACCACTCTCTTTATAAAGTACCCTATTTCAAGTATATGCATACTTATTCAAACTAGCATATAGGTAATACACCCCCTCTAATTTTTTTGCATTGGTCTTGTTTGTTCCATCTAGAGGATGCCTATAAGACCCCCCCAAGATGGGAAAACATTTTTATTTGCCCATTCCGAATCATAAAACATTACCTTCATCGGTTTCCATTGGTTTGTATCCTTGTATATTTGGGCACCCATGCCATTGTACCCCCTTTAGGATTGAGGACAATATAGTATATGTTCCAGAGTTGAACCACATGCTTATTCTCACATGATCATTGAATTCTTTCCCCAAACTCTTGAGAGGATTTATTGGCATTATCTTCTATGCTTCACTTTATGTCGTAATCCATCTATCTTATCCATACAATGAAGATCAATTACAATATTTTTCCACCATTCATCTACCCTCAAGGATATTACCATTAGTGCCCACAACCTAGTTACTTCAAATTGATTCACTTGGTTTTTATTTGGGAACTTATCTCCTTGTACCACTATCCGATTTTTTTTTTTTTTGGGGGGGGGGGAACTATCAAACATTCTCCTTAGCACACTTGAAAATATATATGATCTCTTTTTGGCAGCATCCCTAGGCACCTTTGTTTACAACACTTTGCAATGAGTCACCCCTAGAATCCTTCTATTTTAGTCTCTCCATGGTATTGTCTCAGTTGTTCATCCCATTATGTCTTCCTCATTCTAATTTCATGCTCCTGGTCATCATGTGTATCCACCCTCCAATATTTTCTTCATCAACCCTGTCCCCCATTCAAACTTTCTATTCTTGGATGTACTCCCTCACTAGCAAGTCTTCCATTCCATCATGCTTTGAAGAAAGAAAGTATTGACTCCATCACTCTTTTCCTTCCTCATCCATGATTTTCTTATTCCCAATCAATCATATTCATTATCCTTGAATCAAACCTCATGTTGGAATACAAAGGTTTCCCTCATATTTTATTTTCAATGGATCTTCCCATATTGAATTCAACAACTATACTTTAGGGGTTTGGTCTAGAGAAATTGTGTATCTTGGCCCCATTTACCTTATTGATGAGTTACCTCAAAATAGGCAAGGTGAGCCCTCATTTCCCTTTTACTTAGTTGGTTTTCACATTCTCGACTTCAACTAATTATCGCACTATGGAGAATCATGCACTTTGATTGTTTCCAATATACCAGTTTGGTTGAATACCATATACATCTTTGACTCTTTTCAACCAATTTTTGGGTCTATTTGGGAGCTTCCTCTTTCATTTCTTCCTACTACATCTAGATTTTTGTTGGTGACAATGATCTAGCTTCAATTGCATTTCTCTTGATCTATTTGGCTATATCTAGTTTGTTGTGAACCACTTGTGATGATATTTCTTCCATATAGTTGTTTATAGATATTGAGCCCCTTAAGTATTTAGAAGGGCTTTAGTTGTTGTGATCTGGCACCCCTATGGGTGATATTGTTCATTCCTATGTATTCAAATCACATTGGATATCGAACAAATTTATGTACTTGGATTGGGCCCTACTTTGTGATGTATTGTATTGTGGCGATTTTATGTACTTAGATATGGCCACATGATGATATGATCTCATTTTGTATTGAGATAGTTACACAAGCATAAGTATACTGACCTCGTTGATATTGATATTATATACAAACCGTACACTATTGGTTGGTTGTTTGAAGGYGGGTCTCCAAACTACTTAGAGGGTTATCCTCCGCTTTGATTTCTCCTACTCTTTGCTTTAGTGGTTTTTTTCCCATTGTATAATAGAAAGTGACTTGTGATGTATTTCATCCATACAATGTGATCCTAACATCACATAKTAGGGGGRAATTTTTATTAGTMTACTTTTKCTCACCTACTTTGTCAAGAGTATTTTCATCCTTACATGTCACTTTGGCAACATTTGTCCCCCACTTCCATTATTTCCATCATCATATGACCTCAATTTTTCCACATAAGTCAAGTTAAACATCCAAATATTCCCCAAAAGACAACATTTAGTATTTGACTAATTTTCTATATGTAGAGGATCCACTTATCCCTTTAAAATCATTTTCTCTTGACTACTGTCACGAGGTTTTCCTCTTGTCGAAGCACCTTTTTGAGACACATTTGGTGATCCTTGGTTTCTACCTATTGTATTTCTCCTCCGTTTCTTATAGTGGTCATTTGTACTAACCAATGTATCAATCTCATCAAGGGTTGTTTTAGGTGATACCTCTATAGGGTTTTGATTGTCTCCTCCTCCTTCTAGTTGAATAAACTTGTTAAATGATGAGCCATACCCAATTGCCAACATGTGGGCCGAGAATAAATTATTAAGGTCGAAACCTTGAATTGCATGAACTTCATTTAAATTGAATTGATCAAAATTAGTGGTGAATTCCCCCAAATGATAAATTTTCTTTACAGAAATTTCTCCAATTTTCAATGGTAAAGGGATGAATGTCTTTTTTCTTTTTTCATTGAAGGAGTGTGCCCAATATTTGTATTATCGACACACATTGATAGTGAATAATTTTTCAGAAACATAGAAAGTAAGAAAATATGGTTTCCCCTTAAATCCATATAGTCTGATAAAACTGAATCTTTCGTAGTCTAAAAAATTCCTTTCTCTGCCAAAAAGGATGCAACTTCTAGTGACAATGTGGAAGTGGTGGGACTTTGAATTAGCCCTTTGAAAAAGGATAAGAAAGCATTTTGTATTTCATAAAATTTGTATGGATCGTTGTTCTTCCATAATGTTGAATACCAGAATAGAACTGGATCCTTTTTTAATTCTATATTGTTGGCTTGAGGTAGGTCCTAAAAAATGTGGTAGTAGACTATAACATAGACTAGATAAGATATCATCTAAAATTTCCTAGTTTTCCTGATACCTCCCAACTGGAACGAAACTTCATTCGAAATTATCTAGGACCAATCAACTGGAACATCTTCATGAATGAAATGATATAAAATATATACAATATATTTTGGAACAAAGGTTGTGCACTCTTGTCCAATGATCCTAGCGAACAACCATGCAAATTATTTGTATGGGTATTTAAAAGAACATACCTCAACTTGAGTAAATTTTCTAGAAGCACTTGACAGATTTATAAGAAAGATTTCCAAGGGTTCCATTCCCCCATTGTTGGCCTTTAGAAATTCATCAGCTTCAGAGTTCTTGAATGTCAAAGTGGGTTCTGACAATCTCAACATTCTTCTAAAAACCGAAGGTTCCAAAGAAATTGGTGGATTTCCCTGCAACTGGATTATGTTAGGATATTTAGACACTTATGATTTAGTTAAGATATACTTGGTCTAATGTATCGTTAGGTAAAAGTGTGTTTCTTAGTGCGTTTCTTTAGTATGCATTAGTATTCATTTGTAGTTAGAAAATACGACAGTCACGATATGTTCCCAACATAGAGTGATTCAACGGTTCATATTCTCCTCGATCTTAACGACTACATTGACCTTTGGCTTAACGCCTGATTGTTCCATGATCTCTTTTTAAAGAGCATGGAGGGTCATTTTGTCGATGATCGATTGTGAGAAACCCTCTTGTAAATATCTTTGTAATCTTTTTCTTTTGTATTAATAAATTGCTCCAAGTGGCCACGTTGGTTGGGGCCATGGATGTTTCCTCGTAGGGGTTTTACCACATCACAATATTGGTTTGTCGATCTTTGATCTGGTTGTGCCTGTGGTTAATGAAGGTGTTCTTCCTCCGTTGGAATACATGTGTTGTCGAACATGGTTTCAAAGCTTGTTTAAAGACCCACTCCCATTGTAGATCGAGATCGTGAAGACAATTTTCCTTATCTCTGGTTTCTACCATTTCTATACATTTTTGGGCTAAGAGGATTGTTCCATTGTGTCTGGAGCATTCATTTCAGTTAGGAATGTTTTTCATTTCACTCAAAAAGGTTTTTGTTTTCCTAAGATACGACCATTTCAGTCAGATCTGGAGGTATAAAGCTTGAGTATGCCCTTTTTAATTTTTTGCAGAGTATTATTTTGGTTTTATTTCATTTTTTTTTAAATTTTCCCGGGTTGCTACTCTCTTGGATCTGTGTATGCTCTTTTCCCTGCACCCTATGCAATCTTGGAAAATCATAAACAAATCGGAAATGGTGCATTTTTCAGGTAAGTTAACCGAGATCTAACCCTTCTTGTCATCGATAAGCGAAACACATTTCTTGTGTGAAAATAGTTTTTTATGAGCACGCTCTCCAAGGCAGTATTCAACACCAACACCAACACCAACAACAAAAATCCTCCTTCTAAACAATACAATATGTTTTGCCTTATTAAGTAAGAGGTCTTGAGTTCAAGTCTTATTTTTGTTACTTTTTTGAAAAAGTTCATGCATTCATTGTAAAGTGTATTTAACTTCAAGTATAAGAGTGAATCACTATAAGTAGATTTAATATTTATTTTAAAGTTATTTATTTTGCACACAACTTTTTTTATATAAAGTAACTTCACTGTAAAAGTGATCCCAACTTCTTTTTATAAAAGTGGGTCACTTCATAAAGCAACTTATTTTTAAAAGTGAGGGCATAACTTTCATATCCGAAGTCCGTTTTCAATGCCATTTTTTAAAACCACCTATTTTTCCAAGATATTTCCATCGAGATCATCAGTTTCAGTTGTTGAATCCATATTATCTTCATATTTAATATGGATTCTTCCAGTGATCTTTTGTTTACCAACACCAACTACTTCCAATGGAAATCCCATATGAAAGATTTATTAAGAAGTAAAGGCATGTATCGGATTACCTTGAGAAAGTAAAAAGAACCCACTGATGATGAAAAAAAAGTCAAATGGACTAATAGGAATGACAAAGCACGTGGACTAATCAAAATGTCCATCTCTCATGATTTAAGGTTCCACCTTCAAGAAATTGATGACCACGATGAAGCTTGGGAAAAGCTTGAATCTATGTTTGGTAAACAAAATATTATTCGAGCACATTTTTTAGAAAATCATATATTTAATTTAAGTCCAAATGATTTTTCTTACATTGAAGACTATCTATCTAAGTTTAAAACACTTAGAATTTTATGTGAAGAGTGTAACATAAAGCTGGAGGAAGAGCGATGCATCTATATTATTGTTTCTAAGCTAGGTAGTGCATATTATGTGTACCTTGTATCTACCTTTTATGCCATGAGAGAGGCTCTAGGGAAAGCTTATCAAAAACCCACTCTTGAGTCATTTTTTGATGCTTTGATTAGAGAGCAATATTATGTGAAGAGTGTAACATAAAGCTGGAGGAAGAGCGATGCATCTATATTATTGTTTCTAAGCTAGGTAGTGCATATTATGTGTACCTTGTATCTACCTTTTATGCCATGAGAGAGGCTCTAGGGAAAGCTTATCAAAAACCCACTCTTGAGTCATTTTTTGATGCTTTGATTAGAGAGCAATATAAGCTTGTACAACTTCGAGTGATTAGCATTGTCGGTACCTCCAACAAATTCTTAGTAGCTCAGTAGAAAGATAAAACCAAGAATCCCAAAAAGCAACTTCCTCACCACAACAACAAGCAAAACAAGGGTCCCAAACCCTTTCAGATAGCTTCAGCTCATAGTGGTGATAAAGGAGAAAAATCATAAAATAAGAAGACTGATAGACATTGAAACTTTTGTGGGAAAGATGGTCACGATGAATCCAAATGTTTCAAGAAGATGACATCTTTAGAAGCAACAATGAAGAAGCACAACATCAGTATTGATTCTACTTATTCTTCTTCTTCTCATGGACATGCATTTTTTGCTTCTGGTTTCTCCTTCAATGCAACTTCTACTTCTTCTTTTGATGAGTGGCTTATTGATTATGGAACATCTTATCATATGGCTAAGGATAAAGCCATAGTTTCTTCTCTAAATGAATGTAACATCGAGAAAATATTTGTTAATGATGATAGATCTCTTAGTGTTGTATGATTTGGAACAATTCAGGTAGATAATGGTCATTTGAATGATGTATTATGTATTCCTAGTCTTTCATGTAACCTTCTATCAGTATATCAAATCACTCATTTAGGTGAAGGTAAAACCGTAGAGTTTTCACTTCAACAAGTTGTAATCAAGGATCTAATATCCTCAACATGTTCTTGCAACTGGAATTGTTGATGATATTACTAGGTTGTACAAGTTTGAAAACTTTGGGTCATCATCTTTTCCATTAGTTTTTGTTGTTGATAGTGATGGCTTGAGCAAACTTTGGAATGAGCAATTTGGTCATCTAAATTATCGCTCATTGCAACAACTATGTCATCAACAAATGGTGATTGGTATTCCTCTTGTTTCATGCAGAGATGGTGTTTGTGTCGGTTGTGTTCTCGACAAACATCATCAGGAAAATTTTGACAAACGTGCCTCTTGACATGCCTCAGACCCTTTGCAACTTGTTCACAATGACTTGTGTGGTTCACTTTCTTCTCCTTCTCTTTATGGGTGCACATTTTTCTTAACTTTCATTGATGACTTTTCCAGACGTACTTGGGTTTACTTCCTAAAACTTAAGAGTGAAGTTTTTGACAAGTTTCTCGCTTACAAGGCCCTTGTAGAAAAGCTATCTAGACATCAAATTCAAAGGTTAATAATAGATAATGGAGGTGAATATGTGAACAATCATTTTACAAGTTACTGCACTACACAGGGCATCCAAATGCAACACATTGTTCCATATACACCACAACAAAATGGTGTTGTTGAGAGAAAGAATCGCACATTAAAAGGAATGGATAATTATATGATCTAATATAAGGGATAAAGTCTAAAGAATTGGACATCAGCCATCAACTGTGCAAATTACATAGTAAATTACACTCCCACAAAGGCTCTTAAAAATATAACACTGGAAGAATCTGGGACTAAAAGTAAACTAGATGTAAGTCACTTCTATGTATTTGGCAGTATAGAATGGGCTCACATTCCCGATGAGAAAAGGAAAGCATTGCAACCTAAAAGTGATAAGTGTATATTTGTTGGTTATTTTGAAGATGTCAAAAGTTACAGACTTCTTCAACCACATTGTAATGAAATTATTATTAGAAGAGATGCTAAATTTGATGAAAATCTCTTGTCCCGCGAGACTGATTCGACGATTATTCCTTCTTCAGCATGCGAGCCTAATTTGGCGATTGTGCCTTCTTCAGCCTGCGAGCCATATTCGTTGTTTGTGCCTTATTTTGTTCCTATTTTGGTTTCTTCTTCATATGATGACAGTGAGGATGAAAATCCACCTCCGCTTGCTCACCTTCCTCCAGATGAGCCATTGAACTTGAACCAACACCAACACCACCAC
Organism: Picea mariana; assembly: GCA_032191745.1. Taxonomy (NCBI): domain Eukaryota; kingdom Viridiplantae; phylum Streptophyta; class Pinopsida; order Pinales; family Pinaceae; genus Picea; species Picea mariana. Next base: position 19,815 of record JASDQU010171704.1, read on the forward strand.
TTCTTATATGTGTCCATTCAACATGAGAAGTAACTGGTGATATTATTGGTGATCCAAGGGATCAAATTTTGCTCAAAATTCAAAGTGCTCAGAATCAATTCAAATTGAATGGGTGGGTGCGTAGGCCTCGTCGTCACGAACCTAATGCAACTCGTTTGGGTTCAAACGGACGTCGGATGAGTGAGATACGCGTTCTATTCAAATCGTCAAACAGACAAAAAAAAATGTGCTGACTGTATAGTCTGTACAGATGCTGACGTGGCAGGGACATACGACACGTGGAAAATGATGAGTTGGTAGGGCCGTGTGACACGTGGCAGGTGTTGGTTGGCAGTTGTGTGGATGAATCATTTCTTGACACGTGTCATCTTGATGGCGAATGGATTGGTGACATTTGGCCCAAGCAAGGGCCGCCACGTGTCACCTGGACAATGGTCTAAAACTTGTGTAGTCAGCAGGACTCGACCCCACGACCTCCGGGCAAGGGGAAGAGCTTTGGGAAGGGCCGCCCAATCGGCGCCCTCACGCATGGTTCTTACATATAAATGGTTTAAAAATTATTTGAATTGAATTAAGTGTTGAGTGGGGCGCGGTTTGGGCCGGGGCTAAGCCCCGGCCCCCGGTCACATATATAACTACCATATAACCACTGCCATGTGCGCGTGCATTCAAACCCTGTGCATTTGACACTTGGCACATTACCATGCATTTTAAACCTTGGCCCTTTGTTATGTGCGGGTGCAGTCACATGGTGACCCATATGTCCACAGTTTTGGCGTTTAGGGGCTAGGCGCTCCCTAACCGTCCTACAGTTCACACCGTTTTGCGGTTGCACCCGGTGCTAGGTTTTAACACAAATATGAGCATAGAGGCTAGGTTGAGGAGGCAGAGGTGCATTTTGGCAATCCAGAGACAACAAGTTTGAAGGGGAACTTCTAGGAAGCCTATTTCTTCAATTTTTGGCCAAACCAGGTGCCGAAAAAGCCTAGCTAGGGGTTTTTGGACATTCTGAAGCCATTGGAGCCATCTATTTGGCATTTTGAGCATTGTAAAGAACACATTTTATCACTTTGATAAAATAATACAAAAGATCCATTAGAAGCTACACCAGAAGATGTAGCCCAAGAGAGGGGTGAACCCCTTTATCATTTGTTGTGTTATGTGTTTTCTGTTCATTGTTATTTGCTGCTTATTATATGCATCTTGAATGTGTAATTTATATAAAAGTTGTGTTTTCAAATTGATCCTTTTGCATAAGAA